>JAEMPF020025618.1:15670-36978 GCA_022496165.2 Catalaphyllia jardinei | reverse complement strand
TTAAATGCTTTTTATTATTGTTCCAGAATGTTATCGGATAATCCAATAGAGACAATTGAACCAGAAGCGTTTAAGCGCCGAGCCCGCCATCTAGTAGTGTGAGTTATTTCTTAATGCACTTGCACCAGTAAAATGTAGCAGATGACTAAACCGCTTCTATCGAAATGAAGTGGCAACAGCTGAATCAATGAGAAATCAATCCACCATTGTTCATGAATCTTTCACGATCTTTTATGAGATGCATGTGCTGTTGGCAAATTCTACCTGAATCATCATATTTAATATTTGTTCTGTATTTTCAAGCCTTGATTTAGAAGTTCACATTTAGATAATTCTGTTAACCATGCGACCAAACAACAAGTATTATAACATGAAAAAAGCAAGTTTTAAACAGAAAACAACCATTACTTGATAGCCTTTACAAGAATATTGTTACCCTTTTAACGATCTTTTATTTTGTACAGATATTGTTCATGTTGTTTGCGCTGTGTGTCCCCTTAATTTTGACAGATATTTGCTACGGACGAAGCTGAAAATACTGAACCTTGAATCGGTGATCGGCCTTGGTGGCCTACAATCTCGACTGTAACGTACCCAACATTTATTTATAGAAGGAGGCTTTAGTGTAACGTTTCGCACCTGAAAATTACGTATATGGCAGTAAAATCTAGCTAGAGCATTTAAGGCAGTTTTTTAATGAAATCCTTCCAGCTCAGGGCCTGGTTGTTCGAAAGCCAGTTAACGTTAACCTAGGGTTAGACTGATAGTAACGGAAGCATTATTTTTTTCGTATTTTGTACCTCTAATGCTTGGTGTAATTTGAGATTACTACAGCTCAAAACTGCAATCAAAACTCTCGCTAACCCATGGTTATAGCTTAATCGGGCTTTGAACAACCCGGCCCAGGTCCATAACATGGAGAGATTACGATATCGCAAGTGTAGTACAAGAAAGAGAGAATTTGGCTCAATAAAATTGACTCCTTCATTAAGAGAATATGGCCTTGGAAGCGGAATTGGATGTGGAGGGAAGAAAGTTAACCAACCATTCTCTAATAAAAACGCCGCTTGTGAAGAAGCTGAAGCTTCAAATCATCCAAGAAGCGCTATCAGCGATGTAACAGGCCACACAAACAAGCCAGTTTTCTGGAAGACTACGAGGAAGGTGACAAAGCAGAACAGCGACAGATCTCATCCATCAACAGCTCTCCTGTCGGCCAACAGGTTCAGAATTGCAGTTCAGTTCTTTCCAGTTCGCCCATTCAGCACAACCGTACGTACAGCGACTATGGCCTGCCAAACAGTAGTCCACCACTTTCATTGCTGTCAGGTGACGATAAATTACGGAGCTGGAGTTGGTGTTTTCAAACAAAGCAGCAATTAAACACTCGAAGGAGCTTACCCATACCTTTTCTTAATTAGAGGTCTCGGTTCACCGCTGCAGTGACTGACTGTGATTGAAAATTACTTTTATTGATTATTTTCACGCTTTGAGCGTTCAATGGTTTGTGCTGGTTTTAGAAAAAAATGACAATCATTTTTTTCGTCGTTGACGTAAAAAGATTGTTACAAATGCAGACTGTGTCTGATTTGTTACCCGCAACTCGAAATAAAAGTCTCTTTTACGTTACAAAAATCTCTTGCCTTCCATTAAAACAAATAATAACATGACCAGTACGTTGTATTTTGCAATAATACTCCCTCGTTATATTTCATGATTCTTCGAAAGAAAAAAAGAACACTCGCGGTATTATTGTCAAATACCACTACAGGTCATGATATTAGACCTTTCGCATAAATGGTGCCTAAATCTGAATAACAAGGCTTATACATCCTTAACCTCACATCCATGTGAAAAATCCTTTGTCTGAATACATAAGTACGAGGCTAAGGGTGTATAAAGTATTTAGGGACCATTTATGCGAAAAGTCTCTATCCTATACAAATCCTATCGTAAACATTTTACGACTCTTTTAGGAACTAAATTGACTGCCACACTATCCATGTTAACATAATGTGTATTTGTTTTTACCCATTCCAGGTATTTATCATCAATAAAGGCTAATCACAACAGTACGAAATACGCACTTTACTTAAGATGAAGGCACTAAGAGAATTCAAATGATCCAGTTAAAATTGATATCTGTGTCTTCAGACTGATAGTTTTAAAAGACGATCCAGTGGATTTCATTTTAACATTGCCTCTTTTGTAAAAATTCTAAACTAAAGATAGCTAATTTAATATGCATACATTTGTGTCAAATGGCCATTGTTTACAGGGGGTCCCCTTTACTTGGCATCAAATATGCTGACCTAGCTTTTTTGTTACAGTCATTTTTTCACTAAACCCAACATTTTTTCCAAGTGTGAGAGGAATCCGTGATTTGAGCTGTATCATATTCTGTCTAGTTTTCTCATGGACACACTCTCGAAAAGCTGGCTCATAACAGCCTCTAGCACTTTCCAAGAGGTAGATTTTGACAGGTCATTATATGCACTGTATACAACATGATCCGACCAAGCACGATAAAGACACACCAGCCATGCTAAAACTGCCTGTTCTCAAGTTCGTGAAAGAAGCCTGCCTGCATGCTCCTCTGCACGAATAGTCTTTCTTGACGTTTTCCACTAATGCAATCCATCAGCAAATGTACCTACCTATGCATCACTAGAAGACCAGTGGATGGATGATTTTAATACACATTCTCTGCTCCAGCGGCAGGAGTGGAAGGGAAGATAAGAAGTTAACCAGGAAATAAGTAAGATTACCGAAGTTAACAGTGTTCGCAGTCGGAGAGTCAATGGCCTACACATCCAGGATATTGACAATCTGTTTAATTTTATTAAGGTTATATTCGCATACTTAAAAAGAGAAAGTAACAGCCGGTCAGGAAGACTTTGCAATACCAGAAAACCGAGGTCTTGGAAACATTTAGAAGAGATGACGCTTCGCATACATCATCAGCCTGATGAAGAGATAGTGTTGCTGATTGGTTTTAACATCCCATATGAATTACAGCGTAATCTACGGCAGAGAAAACGAGCCTTGGATTGAAGAAGATATGTTCGACTGGACAGTCATTAGTCTTGTCTGTCTAGACAACAAATAAAGTAGTACAAACTGTAGAACCGCTAACCGCATTAGAAGACAGCGAGAAATCCTTCAGAACCACTTCAGTGTCCCACCAAGTAACAGTATCAAAGAAGAACAAGCAACAGTGACAAGGAAAGGGACTCTGCTAAGATAAAACTTCACCCCAGCAAGTTAGAGACATTATGCAGTTGGATGGAATGGAACTTCGCCACACCTGAAACATTCCAGGCATTGATAAGTATGGGTGAGGGGAGTACTACCAAAATTTACAGAAATGAAAAAAAAAAAAAGGAAATTGGGTGATGCCGCTAACTTTTAACAAAGATGACCTGACCTTGCCGAACAACCTCGAGCGATGTATGAAAAAAGTTTTTTCCACAAAAGGAAGCTCCCTAAGAGTTCATGCAGAAGACCTTAAACAAGAATCAAGCCACTGTCTTCCCACCAGAGGAACTGAGGAACAACGCTGGAAAGGTCTGTTGACTCCAACATCTTGACAGCTAGCACTCTAAGAAAACAGACCAGATACGTATAGTGTTCAACTGCAGTGCCATTTTCCAAGATCAGTCTCTCAACAAACACCTCTTACAGGGACCCGATGTCATAAATCGTTTGGTTGGTTTACTCCTGCGATTTGGAATATAGCTAGCCTGCGTAGCAAGCATTTCCGTGGGATTTGGGAGCCAAGAGAAAGGGATTTTCGGTATTTTGCCTGAGCGGAAAATGGGACGAGAGCCAAAAAAGAAGATTTATCGCGCTGTAATTCTTTGCTCCTGAACCGCATAGAAACGCTTGCTACGCAGGCTAGAATATAGCAGACGGCAGTAGTATGTGACATCACGTAGTTTTCATGCAAATCTAGAGCACAGAGACTTTCTGAGATTTCCGTGGTTTAAAGATAACAATCTAAATGGAATAACAACAGGGATAAAGGATACTATGAACATTAACATTCAAAGAAAAGAGATTAAACAAGAATCAAAAAGAAATAGCGACAAAAAACATGATCTATCTATTTCTATGATGTATGTAGCCTGTGTAAAACTCCGTTACTAAATACTGTTTCAAACGAACAAAAATGCACAATAAACCCAACGTGGTGCCAAACCCTTTTATCTCCGTTCATTGTCATGAAAGCGATGCTTAATCTGTTTTGCTTTCTTACGTTTTTTTTTGTTTTGTTTTGTTTTGTTTTGCAGGCTGATGGTGAATCGAACTGCTAGAACATTAAAGTTCGAAAATAATTGTACAATATATCTGTTAGTATCCTGAAATAACCTTTTTGATGTAAATTTGTGTTGAGAATATGTAAGTAACTATTTTATCTGTATTTGAATTGTATTCAGTTTGTTCAGCCTATTTTATCTTATTCATTTTTGCCCTATTTATCCACCGCTCATAACCTACAACGTTCACCTCAATTAATAGCTATCAACTAGGTATACCTATCGATAGAGTGACAACGAGCAAATAATTTGTGGTATAATAAGGGGTTTATCAATACAGCATGGCAGATGTTTGGTTCTCTTCTGTTGCAAACATTACCGATCGTCACGCAATCCAGTATCGCTGCTCGGTCAAACTTTCAGTTCAATATGATGGGCAAGGTCAAAGTGAATGTGAACACGTTAGTTTGATTGATGAACACGCGCGTTTAATTCTGTGGCAAACAGGTCCGATTTGTGTTTTGAACACCGGATTCGACTCCATGATAAACACACTCGTTCAGTTCTGTTCGGTGACACTGCCGACTGAACCTTCAGTTCGATATCGGATATGCTGGATTTTAACACTGGATTTGCTCTAGTGGTTCGACTGGATGACACACTCTTTCCAATAAACGCTGCCCGATGGAACTTTCAGTTCGATATAGGTAAACAGAGAAGGAATACACTGTTTCGATTCATGAAAACGCTCGTTCAATTCTGTGGTGAACACGCTGGTTCAGTTTCGTGTCGATTTTGTGTCTTGGATTTGCTTTTGTTTAACAGTTTTCCTCAATATTCGAATTAGAAGACGAGTTTTGTAAAGGGCACGCTCCCCGATTGAACTTTCAGTTCGATAAAGGCAGAGAGGAAACACGCTAGTTCGATATGTTTTGAGACTATGAAATTGTTCACAGTTGGATAAACACAGCAGCAAAGAAAACAATCACCTTCCACGAGACAAGTCAAGATGTAACGCGCCTCCTGATTGGCTAAAAACTACAATGGCTCGAATAGTTTCGTCATTGCAATTGGCTTAAACTAAGCCATTGTTACACCTTACACTTACACTTTCCAAGGCCGATCAGGAAAAAAATTTACAGAAGCCATTCTTCGCACGGCACTATTCTCTGCCGCCTTGCCAGCAGAGCGTCTTCGCTCGGCTGGCTCGTTGGGAGTTACACAACTGTTTCTGTAGACTTAAACTGTTCGCGTCGTTTTTTTTTTTATTCATTTTTCTTTATCTGACGTTTTCAGTGTGTAATCTCTTTTTGTTTCACTGATTATTCTGGGCCTCGATCAGCGTTGCTACGTGTGGAGCCAGGGGATTAAGAGTTCATTGAGAAGTAGTAAAATCTTGTTGGTTATTGTTATCGAAGAGAAAAATTCTCAGTCGCCAATGAAGTCGATATCATGACCATGCGTATCAGATGTTCAAGTATCTTGGTATTTCCCAGCAAAACGACATCATGGGATGAAAATCGATCATTCTCATCAATTCGGTTTGCAACTACTAAGCGCAGAAAAGTTTTAATACAATTAACTCAAAAGAGAACTATTCCTTGTCCAAATAAAAAGGTCCCTGACGGCAGCTTATAGGTGCATTTTTCGTCGGCTCCATTTCAAATCGACTCTTCGTGTGATGCCTTTTGAAATAAGTCGGGATGAACATGTAGAAGAAGTCTATGAATGGTTTCATACTTAGACTCGTTTTGACCCAGAGGCAAAAGACAATACGGAAATGACCCTTTGGATGAATAAAAAAAAAATAGTTGAATAAAAAGGGTAGAGAAATGGATCATTGTAGAGTTCTTTGTACTGTATTGAAAAACAGGAAAATAAGCATCTTTTGTTCAAAATGTTATGCATAGGTTCTAATGTTCAAATATGGTTGCTTATTAAAACACTGTAGGTGGCTGAATTCTTTGTTTGATAAAATCATTTTATAATAAATGATTATTTATCATATATTTGAAATAGATGACAATAGAACACATCAAGAATTATCAAGTTGAACATTGCTTTTTTTCTTTCTAAGCATTCTCCTTTCTTTATTCCAGACAACATAACAGCGCTTTCTAAAGAGGACAAATTAGCATGTGAAAACCCCAATTCCACAAACGAATGTTGCAATGCACTGAAAGAACTCACCAATAATAAAACACCTGGCACAGGCGGCTTCACTTCCGAGTTTCTAAAACTCTTCTGGTCGGAGCTGTGCATTAAAATGATTTCGAGTTTCAACTATGCATTTCATTCAGGAACCCTGTCTATAAGTCAGAGACGAGGAGTAATATCAGTCATCCCTAAGAGGGATAAGGACACATCATTACTAGAAAACCAGAAACCAATTTCATTACTAAACATTGATTTTAAGATTCTTACAAAGGTAATTGCCAAAAGACTGGAGAAGTTACTGCCAAAAATTATAAACCCCGATCAAACCGGATGCGTGAAAGGTCGCTATATTGGTGAGAATGTGACACTCATTCAATATATTATGTTTTGTACAAAAGCCATGAACAGCCCGGGAATTGTGATCATTCTTGGTTTTCGATAGGCTTTTTGACTCAATAGAATGTGAGTACTTAAAAGCTGCCCTGAAAGCTTTTATCTTTGGACCAAGCTTTTCAAATTGGATAGATGTTTTATACACTGACGAAGCTTCCAGTTGCGTAATAAACAATGACACGCCTCTTCTTTCTTTCGCGTGCAACGCGGTGTTAGACAGGGCTGTCCTCTATCCGGCCTCCTGTTTATAATTGGCATTGCACTTTTTGCAATAGCTCTCAAAAATATCAATCAATTAAAGGAATTAATGTTGAAACAACGGAAATAAAAATTACGCAATATGGCGACACCACTGACACCCACTGTGTTCTAAGGGACGATGAGTCCGTGGAACAACTCTTAAGACTACTTGACGCGTTCAAATCGATATCTGGGTAAAAAATTAACAATTCTAAAGCAGAAGCAATGCGGCTTGGACGCTGGAGAGATAAAACGCAAATCCCTTTCAATTTCAAATGGCCGAAAGAACCCATGCATTTGCGCTCTTGGCATGTATTTCTTATATATGTAACACTGAACACGCAAACAAACTAAATTTTGAGAAAAAGATAAATAACCTAGAGAAAACTGTCCATGGCTGGAAGCCAAAGAAACTCACTACTGGGAAAGATAAACATAGTTAAAACTTTAGGCTTGTCTAAGCTTATATACAATACATCTGTGCTCTCCATCCCAAAACATTTGGTGTAAGAAATTAATAGGATATCCTTTAATTTTATTTGGGAAGGTAAGCCAGCAAAAGTCAAAAGAAGTACCATCATTAGAGAAAAAAAAAACGTGGTGGACTTAAAATACTAGAATTCGAGATTATGGACAAAGCGCTTAAAGTCACGTGGACCGAGCTATTAAATACACACTCCAAATGCATCCTGGAAAAGAATTCCAGAGTTAGGTGTAAAACAATACGGCGGCCTAACCTCCCTAATTAAGTGTCAGTATGATATTAAGATGCTGTCTCTTGACAATCTTCCAATTTTTTACCATACGTTGCTAGCATACTTGCAGGACCTGAAAACCGTAAGAACGGCAGATGTAGATAATGTACCAGATAAAATAATCTGGAACAACCGAAATATAATAATCAACGGAAAAACTAGTTTTTATAGTTCTTGGTTTGACAAAGGTAATATCAATATCCGCAGCTTGATGACTGAGACCAACCATTTCCTCTCCCTACCTGAATTAAGGCAAATATTTAACTTGAAGACCCCCTTCACCCTTTACCACGGGATTGTATCCGCCATTCCTAAATAATGGAAGTCGTTTTTTTTAAAAGATGCCCTCCCCAGGGTCAATGACACCGTTGAAAAGGACTCCTGTTCTGTCAAACCGTTGACTATCAGCGCCGCCTATTCCGCTTTCCTAAGTAAAATGGCTACCTCTCCAACCTTTTTTTAACTACACTTTTACAAAAGAAAATATTCAAAATGTATATTTACTTCCTTTTACAACCACTAAGGATGCAAATTAATCACCTTTCCATATAAAGTAATTCATAATATCCTTCTTAATCAAGTCAGCCTGTTCCAGGCCGGTATAGCTAATAATAACACTTGTCCACTGTGTAACGCCGAAAAACAAACCAGCAATCACATGCTTTACAGCTGTACCGAAACCACCAAGTTTTGGGACATGTTCACCCACTGGTGGTTTCAAAAATTTAAGCAACACTTAATTCTTAATGAATGCATAATAATGTATAGTTGGCACCAAAAATTACCGAATAAGCGAGTACTCAACTACGCTCTCCTCCTCGCAAAATATCACATTTTTTTGCACCAGCGTACGAAATAATAAGTCGGATTTTGACAGCTTTCTTTCACGTCTTAGATAAAAACTTAATATTTAAGAGAAGTATCCCTTTAAAACAAAACTTTCAACAATTTTCAATCTATCTGGGCCACTTATTGTAAAAATTAATACAAAGTATTATATAGTTGTTAAAACTATCAACACCGTGTGAGCTGCGTTCATGATTTCCGTTTTCCTTCTCTTGTTTGGAGTTTTTAGTTTTTTTCTCTCTCTTTTTCTTTCCTGCTCTGTCTGTTTTCCGTTCCATGTTAACAAATTTGTACTGTGTTCATGTAAGTAGTAACAACATTGTAATTAGACCTAGCATGGGCAGTATTGTCAGTATTGTCAATTATTGTAGGTAATGGTTAGTTTTTGTCAGTATTGGCAGTATCATAAGTAATGAAGACACGATAGATTGTTAGTTCTTTTGTTAAGTAATGTTGTAAGTAGAGTCAGTATTACATTGTTGTTATTATTGTGAAAATTAAAAAAAGTAAAATAATAGAAAGAAATACTGACTACCATAATGTACCATAATGACATAAAAGCGAAAAGGAGACATTGTACCGATAGTCTCTCTCACACATGAAGATTACAGACTTTATGTGGACGAAGCCCACATTAAGGTTGGTGTTCATTTGATATTATGTCCAGTACTTTTGACGTGGTCAGCAATGACTGCAGTATTGTCATTGTTAACGAGGGCCTTAAAGTGTTCGGCTTTCCTGTCATGAAACCGTCGTTTAGTTTTACTAATATAAAACCATTACAATCCCAGCAATTTGCTCTGTAAATAATTTTAGATTGTTGTGAACGATTAATGCAAACCTTGTAATAAAAGATTAGAATTTGTTCACACATAATCTCAGGTGTTTAACGACTAGGTTGCTTTGCAAACCTAAGAAGGGAAGCAGAATAACGATATCTTTTGTTAGGAACTGTAGACATGCACAGGGTTGTTAGGCTGATGTATGCTTTTGTTTAAAACATCGGTGATATGATTGTTGATTATTACTTGTGGGTAGCCGTTGTGAAGAAGGAGTTCCCGCGAGGATCATCCAGGACAGATTGTAGGAAGGAACCAGATGAAGAAAGACGGTAGTAGCGGTGATTGAGGGAGCGAATGAGATTTATTTTGTACTTTCATAGAGTGAATGGATCTCATTTCGTATAGAGGCCCGTAAAGGTTTTCTTTCGGTAGATCGATGTTATGAAACAGCTGTTGTAAGTTTTGATTATGTGCGGCAAGAATGTCCTAAAACGAAATTGCATGGTCCTGTTCAAATGCAATGGTAAATTTATTATTGCTGTGACAGCTGTTTAAATAGTTCAGGAAGTCATTTGCACCGCCTATGCTGTGAAACATGGTTAAAATGTCATTAAGGTACCGATTCCAAAATAGAGGTCTAATTCAGGCGTCCAACAACCATTTTTTTTTTCAAAATTCATAAAGATGTTGGCCAACACAGAACCCAATGGCAAACCTATGGCAACACCATCGATTTGGCCGTAGTAATTACCGTAAACAAGAAATTGACTCTTCTTGGTATCAAATTCCGATAGCTTAGATAAAACAACTCAGGGTAAAGCCGGAGGATCAACTGGAGAAAACAATTTATGCAGAGAAATGTCTAGTCTTTCCTGATGTCGCACCTTTGTAAAAAACCGAGGAGATATCCAAAGAGCACTCCGTTACATTGTCCATGCTTGTGCTTTTTGGCCCAATCCGCTTATATAAAAATAGCTGTTTTAAAATTGAACGGTTACTTTTAAAAATGTACGTAGAGTAACATACGAAACATCAAGTTTTTATCAAAAATGTGTCAGTTTAATATGTTTATCACTGCTGTTTGTTTCTTCTTTTCCATCAAACAGTGCAACAGCTGTACTAAATTAATAGATACAGATTAACACATCCCAATTTTTTTCCCTCACGAGGGACTCTAGTAGTTTCATTTAAAATATCAATTTCAATATATCAAAATTAATTCTAAAACAATAGACCTTAGTGAAAAGCTCTGCGAAATAATTACAGAGTTTGTGGTGTTTATTCCCCTGAGTCTCGTGCTGAGGTCTTCTGTTTTAGGCTGAATTTTAATATATCAAAACTGGTCTATTGTAATAGCTGCGGAGCGAGCGTAGCGAGCATAGCAGCAGTTCATAATCTAAATATAAAAGAAAGGTAGGAAAATTTAAAATTTCGCTGTGGTTTTTAGCCTCGCTTTCAGCGGACCACAATGCTCTGCGCTGTGGAAGAGCCTCGCTTTCAGCGGACCAGAATGTACAGCGAGAAGTTAATGTTTAGCGAAGCAGCGCCCAGTCCTCGATGTCGCCACAAGCAAAAATTCTTCAGGCGTGACAAACAATTGGGGATAAATTACAGCCGGAAATATGATCTTTGTTTTAACCTTTGTTGTTAAAATATCCGTACAAATATCCGTACTACGTGTCGCATTAAAGCTTGTACGAACACGTAGGAACACTAGTTACTTCCAGCAATTAGATAAGCACGGGATTCTGCTGTGATTAGTTCCTATTTCGGCAGGCTTTACGTAAGTGTTCACCCATATCTGTAAAATTGCGGTTATGTCGTAGTTAAGTTGTTTATGCCAAAGAAAACTCTAGTTACCCTCTGTACAGACAAAATAACTTGATGACAACCACTTCTACACAAGCTCTATAGAATGCCCACTTCAATTTCCGCAGCACTTTCATAGCCCTGGCTAAACTAATTCTAATATAAAGAACTCATGTCACTCTACATGTTTATGCTTATGTATAGATGAACATGACCTACAGGTGCTAATTTTGAATTAAAATTGTATTTGTTTATTCCACTGTAAAGCTATAGGTTCATTTCAGAGTTTGGATACATGTAGTGAGCTTACGAGGATTTCACTGGTTGACATTTTTGACTCTAAGAGACCTGCATGAGGTTCGAAAGTGTTTCCAAATCTGCGATTGTACATGCAGTTTTAAACAGATGCTTGTAACCATTGTCTTTTGCAAAAACAAATTTCAACAGCTCAAGTTGCACCCTACACAAGTGTTCAAAGCATCTTATATTCTATTCAGTGTGAGCAGGAGTGTTCCACACCATCTGTAGTTCTCAGATTAATTCCGTGAAGTCTTAAAGTGTAATTTCGATCCAATTTTCGGAATTCTATGATTGTTTATTTTTTTGAAAGTGTATGTAGCAGTTACTTACAAGGCCAAGCAGTTTTTCAACCCTAGAACTAGAAGTGCGTTTTCTTCCACGGTATTTCCCGCAATTTTGAGTCCGCCATAAATCGATCATATTCCTACCGAGCAGTAGGAGGCATGGGCCTAATGACGTCACACTGATAAGGAAAACCTTCCCATGGCGGTCTACTGAAAATCGCACGGTAACGGTATTGAACTCACGGTACCGGTATCAAACAAGAATGCGTAGCAAAGACGAGTCAGTTTTCTGATCTATTATAAAGCATTTTTTAAAGGTGTAACTTGTTTATGTAATTACGATTCTTTCTTTTGTGTTTAAGTGACACATCTTTAACTAATTACACGTATCACAAAATACAAATTACAAGGACAATGTACTCTGCTATTGCTACTCCGATGCTACAATATGCATTACTTTTTTTCCACCAGGTGTTACTTACAAACATTAGGAAAACGAATTTAAAAAAAGTAATTAATTAATTCCGGCAACACACATTACCTACAATTAAGTCAAGAAGGATGAAAAAACAATGAAACTGGAAAAAAAGAGAAAGAAAAAGCTTAAGTCAAAGGTAAATTTAAATACAAAATTAACAAAAAAGCAAAGAAGAAAACTTATAGCGTGGAGATGGGGGAGCAGGAACGATTTCTGATCTTAATTTAATATCCAAGTAAATGTAGCCTCTGTAAAGTTTGTGAGGAGCATAGTCACGTTAGGAGTATTTTGTTTTCTATTTAAATTACGAACATTTTTAACTTTATATTTATAATTGATTCTAGTAATAAATTCGGTTAGTACAAGTGAACTGTTGTGTTGTTTAGTTTACTTACATACACATGAAAAGATGGTTGCAATTGAATTTTCTCACTAGCTCCATGTATATCGGGTACTTAAAGAGGGTCTCAATGGGGTTAACCGTCAACTGTCAAATGGCCAAAAAATTAACCGTCAACCGTCAAAAACGGAATATTTTTACCGTCAATCGTCAAAGGAGCGAGCCAGAATAAGCCGTCAAATTTCTCAGATATCCTTAAAAGATCGAGACCGATTGACTTAAATGGGCTCAAGTTATGCTGTTAATAAATGATCGTTTTAATATATCACAAAAATACATATTTCTGCTTCCAAGTCTCGAGTAAAACCGGCTAGCGACCGTGAGAACTGACTTCCGTCGGTCGTAAAACGCGTTCATCTCGAGCATAGTTTCTCCTTATTCCAAGTAAAAAATATTCCCTCGAGTATATGTGCGCTGCTCACTAGTCCTTTCAGTATCTGTTTATTAAATATTACTTTACTAAATACTAGGAGATGCCACACCGTCAAGAAACTGAGCATAGCAGTGCAATGCACTCAGCACCCAGTGTAGAAGTGTATTATACTATGTTGCTTTAAAATTCGATCTCGTTATCACTAGAGCCCTGGTGAGTCAATGCTTAGAACGTACGATCTAGTATTCGGAAGGTAACGAGTTCTATTCTCGCCCGGGACACGAAAATTTTCGTTACCCCGGGCGAGCATGGAAACTATTCCCTGGAGTATAAGTGTGCTGCTCATTAGTCCTTTATTAATTATTACAAGTCTTTAAGATCCTAATACGACTCCTCATACAAGTACACCAATTGGCGGAGCAGGCGCTTAATATGTCCAGTGGTAACAGAGGCGATGTAATTACGCTAATAATATTCATTAGTTGTCATAGTTGAAGACCAATAACCCGATTTTTAGTGCACAAATTATAGGATTAATTCCAGTGTTAAAATATGAGCAAAATTAGCCTGTGAGGCAGGAGTTTTCAAACACTTACGCGAAAGGAACGAAACTGGGAGGGAGTGCGGAGAATAAGGAGCAGAGGGAAGTGGTGAGGCGAGCGAAGGAAACTTCTTTTCTCCCCACCCCCTCCCCACTTCTCTCCAATTTTTTGCTCACCCTAGGCGTTCTCCTTCGCTCTCCCGCTTTCTCACTCGCTTGTTCGATCTCCACCAGGAAAAGGAAAGGAAACGGCTGCTACAAAGGCTAGAGCAAAATTATATTGTTTCATTAAAACATCAAGCCATATTTGTGCTTTAAATTCTTGTGATAAACGTCATTCCGAAATATTAACCGTCAACCGTCAAATGACCTAAAATTAAATTTAAACACGAAGGCTAATACCAAATAAGGAAAGTAATGACAATGAAAAAGTAAATGAAAATAAACAGACCTAGTTAAATCTGCTGGAAAAAATATGAATGGCTAGTAGAGAAGAAGTTTCTCACTGCCAACATTTTCACTGAGCGCTGGTTTTAAATCGCGAATCAACAAGGTTTCCTTAGTTTTACAGTGTATATCAGATTGTCCAGTGGCTAAAATGTCAAAGTGATCCCATTTAATTCTGTGGCCTGTTTGGGTCATGTGATCAGCAATGGCAGAAGAATGGCTGTTGCTCGTCAGCGCCTTGAAATGTTCCATTTTCCTGTCATGTAAACGGCGTTTTGTTTTCCCAATGTAGCAATCATCACAATCCCAGCAGCTAGCCCTATAAACTACTTTAGACTTAAGGGAGCGGCTGAGCCTGTCTTTATAGGGGAAAAAAGACTTAATTCGGCGAGTGTTTCTGAAAATAATCTTAGGAATAAAACAGCCATACAACTTGGAAATACATGTTTTAAGCTGTTGAGTAACGATTTTACATTGAATTCCTAGATAGGGTAAAACAACGAAAATTTCTTTTTTGGGCACTGTAATGATATCCTTCGGTTTGTCTCGGTGTTTATTGACTACATCGTTCATGTTATATGAAATAATACCACGGGGGTACCCATTGCGTGACAAATACTTCTTGAGGTCATCTAAAGCAGACTGTAGCAGACGAGGCGATGAACAAATTCGGAGACAACGATAAGTAAGTGTGCGGATGAGGTTAACTTTGTATTTTCGAGGCGTGAAAGAATCCCATTGAGTGTAGAGGCCAGTGAAAGTTTTCTTTCGGTAGATGGAAGTGGAAAAGGAATTGTTAGGTTGGCGTTTGATGAGAACATCAAGAAAAGGAATCTCTTGGTCCTGTTCAAATTCAGTAGTAAATTGAATGTCATTGTTCTTGTGCCGGGTATTGAGATAACAAAGAAATTGAACAGCGGTGTCTTTATTGGGAAATAAGGTGAAAGTGCCGTCAACATATCTAAACCAGATGCTTGGACGAGCACTGTTATTCATTACCCATCTTTCCTCGAGATCGCACATAAAAATATTGGCCAAAACCGGTCCTAAAGGGGATCCCATTGCCACTCCATCGATCTGGTCGTAGTACTGACCGTCAAACACAAAATGGCTCCTCTTAGTGGCAAAAACAAGTAAATCTTTCAAGACAGAGCGCGGTAACTTTGGTGGATTGGCTAAAGTATATAATTTGTCCAGACAGATTTGTATAGTCTCATCAAGCGGAACGTTGGTGAAGAGCGAACTAACATCAAAAGAACACATATACTCGCCATTATGGTTGCAAGACTTGGCCCATTCTGCAAAGGTGAAGGAGTCCTTGACAGTACACTGGTTAGTTGAGATAGGTTGAAGTACCCGAACAAGATAGGACGCAAGGTTATAGTTATAAGTGTTAATAGACGAGACAATAGGGCGAAATGGGCAACCAGATTTATGTACCTTGGGTAGACCATAGAGTACACCATGCGTGGAACCCGACGGCATTATTTTGTGAAGTGTTTCATCATCAATAATACCATCTCTTTTAAGTTTACGGAGATAAGTAATCAGACTGTCCTCTCTCGACTTCGTAGGCTTTTGTGTAAGTTTTTTTAAATTTGGTTTCATCAGAGATCAGTTGCCTAATTTTATTAAGGTAATCAATCTTGTTTACGATGACAATTCCATTACCCTTGTCTGGTTTAGTGATGATGATGCTATCGTCATTTCGTAAATCAGTAAGAGCTGCCCACTCCTCTTTACTAAGAATGTGCTTCTGTCTAGAGAAATCATATGTATAGATATAGCTGTAGGAAATATTTTTGAGTTGACTCCTTAGCCTGTCCCTGTTTTCATTGCTCAAAGCAGGCCCAAACCTAGTAAGATGTCGGAACAGAAGTTCAAAAGAACATTTAACATCATATGTGTCAACCTCTTTCGGCGGCAGACAGAAACGTAATCCTCTTGACAGAACCTTTTTCTCGACCTCTGACAAAACACGGTGGGAATAATTGAAAATGATATCATCGCTGTTCAGGTTTGACAGCTACGGTATTCCATATTTTCGAGCATATTTCCAGCAGATTTAACTAGGTCTGTTTATTTTCATTTTCATTTTCATTTACTTTTTCATTGTCATTACTTTCCTTATTTGGTATTAGCCTTCGTGTTTAAATTTAATTGTAATTTTGTTAGCCGTTACTTCTGAAGATGTATGTTGGAACATACGAAACCTTAAGTTCTTGAATGAAAGTTTTTACAACATGCGTTGTCTCGTTATGTTTATAACCGCAATTTGTGTGTTATTTTGACTTATTTTTAACCGTCAACCATCAAACTGATCCCCTCCCCCCCCCATTGAGACCCTCCTTAAAGGTGGCGAAAAGCGTTTCTTTTGTATTGTATGACAGTTGCAACCATTCTGAGTGCTAAACCAAATAATGAGTTTTCTGTAAATTCAGAGTCGATAAATGTGTGGTTTATGGAGTCTGGCTCCCCGCAGTGGACGCAGTCGTTGTCTGAATGTATCCCATATCTGAAGAGTTCTTTCCTTGTAATTACAATCCTATGAATAAATTTGAAATGAAATTCTTTCAACTTTTTCTTTGCATGTTTTTGAATCCATTTTGAAAACACCGGTCCAATTCTCTGTGTCTGCTGAAATATTTCTTTCCCATCTTTCTTGGGCAGTATGAGGTGATTACTGTTTCTTACCGAGAAGTAGGTGATAATAGTCTCTTGCCCTATACGTTTCAAAATTGATTTGACTACTTTCGCTAAATAAAAACACTTCAGTTTTCTCTGTCATTGAAGATCGAGTTTTGCCCTAGGACTAACTCTCTGTTCTTTAAACGCACATGAATGGATTCTTTTGTTCATAATTACAATGAAAAGGCGAAATATACAAAACAACTAAGAAGCGACTCAAAGGTGAACATTGTTTTGTTGTTTGAAGTCTAATAACATAAGAAAATAGATCCACAAAGTTATCCGGGTTGTCGGTTAATGAGTTTTTAACCCCACATAAGAAAACAAGATCACCTACGAACTAATATAAATACACAAAAAATAATAAATTAGAAGAATACATTAAGATATTGAAAAAATATATATAAGCTGTATTGAGTAAATAAATAGGTTGTATTGGCGTAGAGCTTCTTCCAAGACACCAGAAGAAACTAGCACAATCACTAGAGATAGAAAAACAAATCACATGAAATCGTCATATGAATCACTGTCTAAATGGACGTCAAATTGTTAACATTGTTTGCCACAAGGTCTTGAAGCAGGAAGCTCTGTGTTTAGACAGCCGAATGTAAATAGCTCAGCAGACATTGACATCACAAAGCAGATGGTAACTTTTGCTCCTTTTGACAACCCTGCATTCAGTACTCTGGATTTCAAGTGACAGGGATGATAAAATGGGGGTAAAAGTCAAAACAAAACATATCCCTAAAGCTTCAAACAAAATCCGAAAAAAAAATCCCTGGAACAAAATTTAACACCCCAAAAAATCTCTGTCGCAACCTTAACAGGCGTGCTATATTTTTTCTTTTCTTTCCTGATGTTGAGACGAGTGTGTTCTGGGCTTTAGCTAGGTTAGTGTGGATTGACCCACAAAGTAATTATCCCTCTTTTTACTAAGGACAGTGCCTCGGCAAGTTGGACTTCCGAAGTATTGGAAAACCTCTTATTTCCTTCACCGATGTAACCAAAAATTACAATCTGTTGCTAGCCGGATTTCCTCTATGCACGCATCTCTCCAATAAGTAGGCTTTTAATCTAGTAACACTGTCAAACAGAGGCACGTTTCGAATGCAATACGATCGTCTGAGTTTTTGTTTGTCGCTTTTAAAACACGCATGCAAATGTTTACACTGTTTTCTTCCATACTAGCTGTTGCGCTTGGGAAAATAAATTAAGATTTACCCATATTACCTTTCGGTCTTGAATCTAATTAACCTTGAAACTCTTATCCGACAACCTTAATTGAAATAGCTGTATCCTATTACAACAATAACATTATAAATAACGACAACTTTAAACACTTCCACCCTGGGAAAGAACATTACGAACACTCCGCCAAAATTGTCCACAAATTTTGCACTTAAACTTCAAGGAAAGTGTTTAAAAGGTGATGTGGTAACGTTTATAGCACATCTGAACGTAACTACCAAACATTTAACAAGATTTATCATATAGACACGAGTGTTTTACTGGAAAATATACCACTCGTAGAACTGATAAAAACTACATCCAGGACCCGAGTGGTTTTTTTCCATAATCTCGCACGTGAGTTTATCGATTTCATTGATATCAAGTTTGTCTCTTAAATAGTACTTAAATTCATTGGTGTATCATCGAAACATCTTCGGGTCTTCCTAAAAAACCTTCGGAAAGTTTCGGAAATTCTCGGAAAATGTTCGGGAACGTTCGTATGGCCTTCGAAACAATAGCTCACTTTGGAAAAGAGTGATAGCCTTGGGACGAAGTCGCGCCGGAAGCGTTTATGGGATTATTTGGGGGGACGCAGGTCAAAACAAACATGGTGGAATTTGGTGCGGAATGTCATAGGGTGGATTGTAGTGATGACAGAGTGGTCTTGACAGAACTAGAGATAGCAATAAGATCGAAGTCATTGTTTTAGACAATCAAGAGAATTGAGAAGAATTCGAACGACGTGTTCCGCTGTTTATTTATACGATGTTGTAAATAATTTAATACTTCATTTTTATAGCGCTCACATCCATTACTTGTCCGAGGCGCTTTACAAAATTTCCTAAAAACATAAAAATTAAAAACATTCACGAGTACTTATTTACAGCATCGTATAAATAAACAGCGGAACACGTCGTTGGAATTCTTCTCAATTCTCTTGACTTTTGATCGTCTACAACAATAACTTCGATCTTTTTGCTATCTGTAGCTCTGCTGAAACCTTGCCGTGACCACTACAATCCACGCTATGACATTCCGCACTAAATTCCGCCCTGTTTGTTTTGACCTGTGTCCTCCCAAATAATCCCCTAAGCGCTTGCGGCGCAACTTCGTCCCCAGGCTATCACTCTTTCCCAAAGTGAGCTATTTTGGAAAATATTTGGAAAATATCGGAAGGTGGTCGGAAATCTTCGGAACATCATCAGAAACGCCGTCATCAGTATGTCTATATAATAAAAATGGGTCCACAATGGGCACGTGTGTGGCTTACAAAATTGATTTACCGTTTGCCTCACCTATAGCCATATATCGCTAACTGTGTATGTAAATCAATGATAAATAAACGTTGAATTACCTTAAGTGTGGTGTATAGTCGTCCTTTTGCCTCAAAAGAGTTTTTTTTAGCGATTTTGGATGAATTTGAGTTCGCCGTTGACTGTTCTTTATAATAGAAGGACAAGGGTGGAAACCTTGTTTTGAATGGGTTCCAGCGCCGGAGCGATTTTTCCCCACAAAATCGCATCGCTCCGCTTTCAAACTTCGTTCGAAAATCCATCCAAACGGCCCGGAGCTAGCCCTCGAAGAAAATCAAAAACCTAAAGTATTCGGGCGGCTGTAATGCGTAGCAAGATCCTTACGTGCCAGCCACAAACCGTCCCGCTGATTGCCCCTTTCTGATTGGACGACGTTAGAGAATGACCTATTCAAAATACCTAACAAGGGTGGGGAACCACAGGCATTTTAGTGACCCTTCAACTGTTTACCCACCAGACTCGGGTCTCAATTTGAGGTAAAGCTCTTACGTTTTGTACACGCCGCGCTCATTTGCACGCGCTAATGACGCAGAAATCGTGCGCAGTAGGAATGCGCAATGCAAAACTATGGAATCACCTTAAGCTTACAACGAGTGAAGATAATTTAAGCGCGTGATTACCTTAGGCTTCCAAAGTAAACTGTCTCGATGCAATATGATAAATATTCTTAAAAGGATGTAAAATTTATTCACTAAAAGGTGAAAGAACTCCTGACGACGGAAAAGAAACCTGATAACTCGAGCATTTCAGCCCAAGCCGACGCCGTGAAATCAACATGACTGCATTACCGTCCGAAACAACAACAAAATCATGAAGTAATTACGCGTTTTCTTAGCCAGTATTTTGTAAAACTCATCCAAGAAAGACTTCGATAAAAAAAAGTGACGAATTTTCTTATTAACAAATTCGGGGAGAAATTATGGACCTGAAATCAAAATAGATCTACCAGTAAAAAATAGCTAAAATATGCTTTCCTCAAGATTCAGACGTGCCAAAAGTTAATCGCACGAAAAGTCCTTTGTTTTTCCTACTCGAAAGTCTCGAAACTCGACTCGAGCCTCGATCTTCGAAGTTTTTGAGAATCGAGGATCGAGTATCGAGCTTCGAGGGACTGTCAACTTACCTTTGAGCAGATTCGAATTAAATGTTGACCTGTGAGAACACAAGTCCTCACTGTAATCCACACTTAGAAGACAAGCCGACTGCAGGAAAGCCGGCGTGTAAAATCTAAGAAGCAAAGATGACCGAACAACTAGATAAAACACACTGTGTTGCAACCACAAGATAGCCGCTCTCTGAAGCTTGGAAGCTTACGTAGCTTAGCCGAGCGTAGGCTGGAGCCTATCTTCGACAATAGTAAACCATGTGACAACCACTCTGTTCACCGTGACAAATCTAGCCCGGAATAAATATCTTCATCCCTAGCTTTGAGTGGATTACACTTCCTGTAAGCCACACAAAAAGAACATTACATGTTAGCTCGAAGACATGAATTTTATGTTCTCGCCACTCGGACATAAAATTCATATCTTCTGGCCCCCGTGTAATATCCTCTATATAAACATAAATGGTTTTGGCCGCCATGTTGGAGGGAAAGAGTATGCCTCCAACATGGCGGCCAATACAAATCATACTAATTTGTTGAAAAATCTCCCTTAAATGAGTTTAATCTCAAATTTCGAGGGTAAGATAATTTTTATGTGTTCTGTCAATTTTTGGCATCAGCAATATTACAACTCACCGTCTAAGGGAGGCATTAGTCACGTGACCTCTTAGTGCAAGAGGTCTTTTGCGTTACTTTATGAGTTATTTTGCATTTATCAAGGCTTTGTTAATTGCATGATGATTATTCCAATAACATTCTTAGGTAATTACCCAGGGAGAATCGATGAAGAAAAGTATTTTGCACGTACGACTGTTCAGGGCAAACAGTTACTAAAATACAAAACTCATGAATGCTTCTGCTACTGAAGAGTGAAGCAAGATGGCCTTGATCCATAATTAAATCAAGCT
>JAEMPF020025618.1:670-10670 GCA_022496165.2 Catalaphyllia jardinei | reverse complement strand
TTGAATGTTAGAAAATTATCCTGGTTAAGAAAATCATCCTGGTTAAACTTACATTACTGACCAAAAACAGAGCTGCAACTTACCGATATATACAACTGGACTGGAGTGGTCATTCTTCGCGAGAAGTTGTTTCGTTAAAGTGGTTCAATATGGCAGCAAGTATTCGCTTTGTACGGGTAACACGAGGCCTCTTTGACGAACACTGACTGGAAGGCATACCAAGGATTGCCAGCAAACCCTTCGCGCCCGACTTTAAGTACAAGTCCCTGAGATTGCCATAGGATAATCCAGTTCCAGCAATGTTCTGGGCCATCGACTGTGTTATTCCAATTTTTTCAGTGGGGTTGAATGTCTGAAGCAGTTCTTGGCGCCGATCCAAGTATGTCAGGTTGTCAAGTGCTTGTGAAATACTAATCACTGCTGAACAGTTTACTATCTTTCCTTCGCTTAATTGAAGAGGGGACTTAAAGATGATTTTTTGCAGTGCTACAGCATCTTCCAGTGCGTCGTGGGCTTCGAAGTCGTCGTTGAAAAGGTGCGAGTACAGTGAGGATTGGTTTGACTTGCAGAGCTGTCCTGATGGGAGTTGAAGAGCCGGGTGTTTTTGTTGCAGTAGATCTTTGACAAGAATGTGACTGTCAGCAAAGTGAACGTTTAAATCTTTGAGTCTGCAGTGGAAGGTTGTGTCGCTTTTCCGAAGAAGAATTGGAGTGTCAAATGTGGATGAATTGTGTCCTATTAAAATTGTGCAAAAGTCTTTCTGATGTGAATCAACAAGGAAGGCCAGAAATTCCTGTAGCGCTTCATCAAGAGATACTGTTTGGACTGGTTTGTTTTCTTTAAATAATTGCCTATTCCCATTGATACTTTTGATGGTAAGTTTGTTGACTCGTGTGGCTCCAGGTCTAATGTTACTTTTTGGTAAAATGTACCTTGAGAAAATTGTTAGGTTGGTTTCATTGATTGCAGATAGTTGACAGATCTCCGCGTGTTTTTCAGTGCAGGTAGTTTCGGTGGATGTTTTTACATTACATTAAATTATCATTATTAGTTTGACTTACCTGCGTGGCAGTACAAGCAAGACTTTAGTTCTTTTTTCAATACACCCAGGTTTACTAGTCTTGTGCCTAATTTTTCGTCTTCAGTTTGCTAAAACAAGACAAATGTTTGCTCGAGTACTCAATGGCGTCGTATAGTGTATAAAAATGCGAGCTGCTTTGTAACATTTGCAACAGTTTTCCTCGATAAGAAAAACATACCTGTTTTGATCGAGTCACTTTTTTCTCAGTTGGCTCATAGTCCCTCTCTCCGTTGTGCTCCTCTGCTATGGGTCGCTTTAAATTATCTTTACCCTTCGCTAGTTTTTTGACAGCACTCAGATGACCCCTTGACACAAAACGCCCTTTGCAGCGTTCACTCCCAGCAGTGTTTTCTTTGTCACCGTCGTCGTTAGCAGCATGTGCGGTAGACGAATAGTACCATAGGTAGCCGAGGGTTAAGCTGGCCAAGTGAAAGGCACGAGGAAAACCTGAAGACTTGTTTTTCCCCTGCTGTTTTTTAGCTGGATAGGGATCGATCGCAACATCAGCATACCAAATACAGGTTCAAGTACAGTGGTTTAAAATAATTTTTCTCCTTTGAAATTGTCTGAAAGATAGGTGTTCTTGAACGTAAAAATAACCGACAACGCAAACAAGTGACTACATTGGGCGGAAAAAAAGTTTTACGAAAAAATCCCCGTGCCGCCATGTTTATTTTGATTTTTGCAAACTTTAAATCACGCGCGCTATCTCGCGACCCCTCGGGTGATCGCGTCATGTCTCGAGCTGAAGTGCGCGTTAAAGCCCAGGCTTCTCACGGAAATTTTACTGTATTGAGCCACCTTAAATGGAATGGCATTACATAACAGAGCATTTCTCTTGTCTTTTTCCAGGAGGATTTTTCTCTGATACTCTCGGTTATGTGGGAAAGAGCTGCAAGAAATGTCCAAATGGTTCTTTTGTTGCGTTTGACAAAGCACCTGGAAAGTATCATCGGGATTGCAAGTCATGTCCTCTTGGTAAGTCGGACTTTTTAGATAATCTCACTGTTATCTTAATCTCTGTTAAATGTAGGATTAAGCTTAACGCAGACATCACTCAGATTAGTTTAAGCTGTGGTCACTTATCTTGGTACCTACTAGAGGCTACTCAGGGAACCCGTGTATAGGATTTTTTTTTTTTGCATGGACCTCATTAGGTTGTTAAATATTTATCCGACAAGATTGTACAATATTGATTCTTAAGGTCCGTTTACACAGGCGATTTTTGTCGCGGCAACTCGGTGCAATTTTTGACGCGCTAAAGTTGCATCAAGTGTCAAACATGTCCGAAACCCCTGCGATATCGCGACGAGAAATCGCACTGAAAGTCTCACCTGGTTTACACGTGCGATTTTGAAGTTGCAACCTTAGTGCGAAAATAATTGCATCAAGTTGCCGCAACAAAACTCGCCTGTGTAAAGGGGCCTTTATGTATGTTTTTAGTATATCGTTATGTTATTATGCAGTGAGTTGCTGAGTTGTCGGATGAATATCAATATCAACATTCGTGCTCATTAGGTAGCCCAAGCTCAGTTTGTGAATATCATTATCACTTTACTCAACAGCGACAACCTACAAATTCCTCCCAAACATCTCCTAGCTAATAATTAGTCATGAACTATTAAGAGAGCAAGATCTCTCTACGATCACTCTCACAGATGGTTAAGAGTTCATTAATTATTCAATAAGAATTAATAACTAGGAAGAGATTTGGACATAATTATATTTAAAGCTACACTTGTTGCCACCTACTACAGCGGCTACATGTTTTGGTCCCAACGACAGTCCATACGATCACTCTTATTTTAACCTCTCTACAAGGGTCATCACCTCTCCACAACGGCAAAGCAACTAAAGGCCGGTCAAAATAACCTCAAGGATTGACCAGCAATATATATACAAAACCCCATTTTTTTATTAAAAAAAGATCAACAAACTTGGCCTGGATCGCGCGTGGTTATCCAAGAAAAGTTTTCATTAAAGTTAATACGTTGTTCAGTATTATCATCTTTTAGTATAATTACTCAGGTGATTATAGAAATCCTCCCGCTCTCATTGGCCGAGAATGGCGTCATATTCCGCTATAATCACCTCCGCAGAGGTGATTATAGCCGCCTCGCGCTTTGTCAATGTGTCTGGAGAGGAAATTAATTTAATGAAAGAGGAATACAAAACACGCCACAAAGTTCGGAATGACACTCTTCAAAGGTAAAATGTGAAAATTGTGCTAAACGTAACTAAGAAACCAATTCACGTGAAAATTTTGCCTATGTCGACAAGCATGAATAAATCAATGGTTTCACAACAAATCTTGACCGCTGTGATGACCTGTATCGTTGTCGATAAGAATACAGTTCACGCGAAACCACATTCGATTTGTTTTTTACCACAACATTAAAGACAACTAAAGAAATCTTTGTTAAGATTTGTGGACAATTGAAAACACCGACTCCGATTTGAAAGTGCACGCCCTGTATTATGCAAATGAGCTACTTGTACGCGTCAGATTTTCCTTTCAAAAACTTTTGCAAACTCGCTCAACATGCAGAAGCAATAAGAAAGCATTGTTTGGGAAAAGAGTAATGAAGCGTAGCCATTGTGGATAAGAGTAAAGACCACGATAAACCACATTTTGGTTTGTTTTTACCCGGTATGAACGTTAAAGATCTTTTTTTTTTCTTCAGAGCGCGAGTTCAAAAAGGCATTGCGTGACACGTTGATGCGAGCAGCGTGGTATGAACTCTAACAACAATGGCAAATCGTGGTAAAATTTAACATTCCTTTGTTTTATAGGTATTTCTATAATCACCTGAGTAATTATACTAAAACAATTATTCGCCTCAGGCTCGTGAAGATGGGTGAATATTCCCCTCGACTTCGTCTCAGGGAATATTCACCAATATTCACTTCGCCTTCGGCGAATAATTGTTAAATATTAGAAAACAGTCCTAAAAAGGTAGATTGGTTATGCGCGCTGATTGGTTTCTATAGCTCGATGGAGACACAGAAGTAGCAGGAACTGTTGACGTAATGATGGCGCGAGCAAAAATAATTTACATTTTTGATAATAAAAGTTAACAAATTGTCTTCCTTTTTCTCGTCACGGTTTTTTCTAAAAGAAATAGAAATCATGCTCGCCGTATTACTATCGAGTTATAGCCGGAAACACTCGTGAAACTTTGGGAGAACTAGAAAAAGCTTTGGAAACACTCGCCTGCGGCTCAGTCCCACGGCATTTCTCGTTCATCCACACACGTGTTTCTATAACTCAATAGAAACACGGTACCTGTTTTCTATTAACCACATCTTCAATTCCAAATGATATGTTGTTTCTAAATTTCCAACAGGTACAGAAACTGACTTCTTTGCTGGACTCCGTGGTTGTAAATGCTTAGAAGGCCAATATCGAACCCACATGTTCAAACAATGTTTCAAATGTCAAGGAGGACTGAAATGCCAAGATGATTACGCTTCATTGAAATCAGGTCATTGGTGGGAATGGCGAAATGAGACTCACAAAAATCGCTACCAAGTTTTCATTAATAATCTCCTGGCATCTTCACCAACCATAGATGATTTCCATGTTCAATACCCGTTTGCAATACCCACGCCCTATAGGTGCCCAGTGAAAGAATCATGTAACGGAGATCTAAATTCCACGTGCCAGAATGGGTACGAAGGCCCACTTTGCAGTGTTTGTAGTTCAGAACACTTTAAACAGCTCAAAATCTGCACACGATGCCCATCAAGGAAATGGATTGCTTGTCAAATATCCATCACCTTGGTCATTTTATTTATTGTCATTGCTGTTTTGGTGTGGACGAGCCGAAGAAAAATCAAGAAGAGAGAAGAAGGTCGTTTCATGAATACGTTTTTTTCAAAGCTCAAGATCGTAATTGGCTTTTACCAGGTCACGCAAGGACTGCTGGATGCGTTCTCGTACATAAAATGGCCTGGTTCTCTTGAAAATATCGCGAAGTATTCGGAATTTCTTCAGTTGAACGTCCTGCAAATAGCACCTGTGCAGTGCCTTTTTCCCGAACTGCGTTTGGATGCCTTTGGAAGCCTCTTTGCAATAATGGCGGTGAATGCTGGTGTCATTTGCCTTTCAGGCATTGCATACGGAATCCATAAGCTTATGATCCTTAGAAATCACAATCTGGAGGAGGGAGAAAAGTTAAAAAGAGTCTCACAATCTAAAGAGCTTGTGTACAGGAATTTGTTTTTCTTCCTGTACGTAACGTACCTGAGCACGTGTTCCAAGGCAATCAGTGTCCTTCCACCAGCCTGCAGGAAACTTTGCCGGGATGACAAGGAAGAGCTGTGTTCCAAGTACCTGAAAGCAGATTACAGCGTGTCTTGCCAAGGTCAAAAGTACAATCATTACCTTATCGTGGCATACATTTCCACTGCCTACATGTTTGTCCTTCCTTCTGCCGCATTCATCGCCATCCGGAAACATCGAAGAGCATCACTGACCAAAAAACATGCAGACAGATCACAGGCTCAAGACTCCGGTCAAGAAATGATCTCTGGAATGGGTTTCCTTTTTGCAAATTACAAAACCCGTTCGTGGTATTGGGAACTGGTTGAAACTACTCGCAAAGTAATCCTGACATGCGGTCTTAGTTTTGTGGGACAAGAGAGTAGGTCCTACATCGGTTTGGCATTGGTCAGCACTGGGATGTATGGGATCCTTTTCGCCTGGGTCAAGCCATTACAAGACGCGATGGAGAACAGACTGATGACTACTTCCCTTGCCGTGACAGTTTTTAACTTGGTTATTGGAGCTGTGAGCAAGATTCCTGCCGAAAATATAACGACAGGGTCGTTTGCTGCTGATACTGACGCGCTATTATATAAGATAATGGTGTTTACTGCAAATTCGTTGGTGATTGGCCTAGTAGTAGGTATGTCTCTATTGTTACTATTACATTGAATATAAGGAAGCTATGGAATATATGTATTAAGATTATTTTAAATTGCCACCCTTTTGCAGGTCAAATGCCCAGTTCCCAAGTTGCATGCCATACAAAAAACTAAGAAATGAAACTGTTGACCTGGGTTTGAGTGCTCCGGGACCCAGATAGTCATTAACATTTGAAGATACCTGTGCAATGTTCTACCAACTGAGCTATGAAGTCACATGTTGGGAGCGAGGTCAATTTATTGAGTTCATATCTTCCCGTGCAGTGAAATGATGTAAAGTATATATCAAATAATTCATATTTGAACTGCGGTTGTAGATGCAAGTGAAGAATGATCATCGCAGTTAATTTTCCAATTTAAGTAATTGGAAAGAAGAAGCCTGAATGTTGGTACAACATCGCACCCGTATCGCGGAGGTCATGGGTTCGAATCCCGTTGAAGCCCTTTTTTTAGGCTTCTTCTTTCCAATTGCTTAAATTGGAAAATTAACTGCGATGATCATTCTTCACTTGCATCTACAACTGCAGTTCAAATATGAATTATTTCATATATACTTCACACATTTTAAATTATGTGTTGCTCTCACAACTCAAAAATATGATTGGCTTGGGGTGCCTCAAAAACTAAGACCTAAGACCAAAGACCCAAGATCTAAGACCTAACACCTAAGACCCCTTCTGAATCTCAGAAACTAAGACCTGAAACGGGCGTCTCAAAAACTAAGACCCAAGACCCCTCTGAATCTCAGAAACTATAACCTGAGACGGGCGTCTCAAAAACTCAAAGACCTAAGACCTTCTCTGAATCTCAAAAACTAAGACCTAGGGCCTAAGACTCCCTCCAAATCTCAAAAAGTAAGACCTAAGACCCCTTCCGAATCTCAAGAACTAAGACCTAAGACCCCCCTGAATCTCAAAAGCTAAGACCTAAGGCCCCGTTTAAACGTCACATTTTACATGCGCCGAATTGAATTGCCGAATTAAGTGCATATAAAATGCGACGTCCAAATCAATTAAATGTGACTTACTTTAATTCAATGCGAGTTCAGTCGAATATTCGAGTCGAATATACGACTGAGGTTTGACAGTTGATTTAAACGCGGCATTTTACATGTGCCGAATCTAATTTATAAATTATGTTAAATTATATACAGCATTATTAAATTCTCAACTTCGGATAAGGCACGTCTAGCTTTCTGATTGGTTTACTGTATCTCGGTTACCAGCGATTATACCTACGTTTGACCTTATATGGAAATGAGTGCGGCAAATGTGACTTGGCATAAAATTTTATGTGGAAGAAGAACTGAATGTTTTTCGGAAGAGTTTTTGCATGTCTGCGAGGAATAAAGATGGCACAATGTCAGTTTACAAAAGTTCATCAATGAAATCCATCTGAGAGCCGCCATTGATCATTTTCTTCGCTCGCACCCTGTCATCAAACTGTTTTCCACCATCTCTGACCCCGCTTTTACTGAGGCAACAAAGCATTAGACAATTTGCAAAAGACCTCAGAAAAACAGGCAACATTGCCGGCCTAATAGAGCCAATAGAAACGGTCAGAAACCAATTTGCTGTGATGGACAGCAGTGAACTTGGACGGGCAGAGAGCATAAATGCCGCAAAACTACAGAGGACGATCTAGTTTTACCTCAGTCTCTTTTTTGGCTGGCCACGACAAGCGATTCAACGCCAACTAACGCCAACAATTCTGTTCTTGCGAAAAATCCATCAAGGAGTTGAGTATTTTGACGAGCTGAACCGAAGCGTCGGCTGGAATCTTTACCAGCCACAAAAAACCATCAGGGTCTGGGAGATTCTGAAGATGAATCCGATGCTAAAATATTTTCTGTCCCTGACTCTAAAACTGGCCAGCAACAATCTCCACATATCCAGCTCGACGAACTGATGCGAGGGCAGCCACAGTATTAAGGGAACACTAATAGAGTTCTTCTCGAGAATAATTTTGACACAAGGTCTGTCACATAGCGATAAGTTTTCCGCAGTACTTTCGACTGTTATGTGCAAGTGCACAATTAAAACTCTTCTCGATGACTCAAACTTGAACGCTTTTCAAACTTTCTGATCAAGGTTAAATATCCTTCGTTTGGTAGACGTTCCTTAACTTATAGATGATGGCAATTTTCGTTCAGCAGACTCGCCGGCTTCGCTTTCAAATTTTAATTCAACGAAAGTTTACAAACGGCGCGCATGCCATGTGACTTACATAAATACATACATACATACATACATACTTTTTTTGATAAGTAGGTCGTGTTAAAGGCAGCCAAAGGCTGATGAGGACCTTCCAACTTGCTGTTGTTTTTGCCACATCAACTTCCGGTCGTTTTGTGAAAAATTTAGCTATAATTCCCAAGCACACAACCGTACGGAATTTAATAAAATAATTATTCCATTCGCGCTTGTTGGATATGAGATAGTTATAGCCAACTCGGCCCTACGGGCCTCGTTGGCTATTTACCATCTCATATCCAACGCGCGCTCATGGAATAATCCGCTGTAAGGAAAAAGATGGCGAATGGTACATTTACCTATAATGCTTTGCGCACAAAAACTCTAAAAGACCGTATAAAAACACAACAAAAAATTGTAAGTCATTCAAACTCGACAAGAACAAAGCTGTTAGTATAGGAAGGACTGCTTTTAAACCATATCTTTCTATATGCTCAGTGGGCTTAGTTTGATTCGCAAGGTAAAATGTACAGCCGCCATCTTTTTTCTTACGGTGGATTGTTAATTATTAATCGCTCCATTCTGTTTACTCAGCAATTTTATTCGGTAAAAAATGCAACGTTTAAATCAAATCAGTCGAACTTATTCATTGGAGTCAACTAAAATTACTATTTGATTCGGCGCTTGTAAAATGCGACATTTAAACCAGGTGTAAGACCCCCTCCAAAACTCAAAAACTAAGAACTATGACCCCCTGCGAATCTCAAAAACTGAACCTATTTTTCTTTGAATCAGCAACGGTATAAGTTGGAAAGCAAACAAATTGTTGGGTTTTGGTGAATGGGCTTTCTCCCATTCGGATAGCTGCGCTAAAAACAACGATCATTACGCGCATCAACTGACGTGAATTTTATCCGCTTCGGGAATAAAAAAGTAAAGTGTGAGTTAATGCATCAGCACTTACATTTAGTTTGCGCGGCCACTTTTTTCCTCTGTGTTTTCTTTCGCGTCGTGCACGACGGAATAACCGAAAGAGGAACCACTTGTAGTCTAGCAAGAAAGAAGTGCAACAGTCCCACGAGATGGTAGCCGAGTGCGACTCTTGCCTCCTGGGTGCTCAGCAAACCTCCCAAGTGCATCTATAACTCGATAGTTGCACGTTGCACTCTTGCCATTTCTTTTATAACATTGAGCCTTTTAACATATTTCCTATCGGATGAAAGTATTTATTGAATCTCATCCTTCTGACATGAAGTCAAGAGCACAATAAACCGCGCGAAAATGTTCATCTGACCTAGCGACACATCATTTTTTTTTTCTTGGACCGTGGTGAGCTAGATTTACATTTTGTTGTTTATTTTTAAAGGGGTGGCGAATGGTAAATGCGAGACTTTGGGAGACGGCGAGAAAAGCGTTTTTTCGCGCGAGCCCGGGGTTTTTTGACTTTTTGGATTGCGAGACCAAGGCCAGGTTTTCCGAAAGCCGGTTAACGTTAACCCAGGGTTAAACGTTAACTGCAGCATTGTTTTTTCTTCTTTAAAAATGTTTTTCACCTCTAACGTTTAGTGTAATTTGAGATCACTACAGAACATCTCACCAAAAAGTCACAAAACTGAAATCAAAATTCTCGCTAACCCTGGATTAGCTTAATCAGGCTTTAAACAACAAGGCGCCCTTTTCTCGAAGGTCCCGAAAAGTTTCCGCACCCGAAAAGCTGCAGCAGAATCTGAAACCTTATGAGTATAGAAGTGTTTTATGCACATATTCTTAATATGAATATAGGCTCTCTTCATACAAG
>JAEMPF020025658.1:0-11805 GCA_022496165.2 Catalaphyllia jardinei | reverse complement strand
TCTCTACTCTACTGTACACTTTTCTAATACTACCCTTCTCTACTATACTCTACACTTCTCTAATCTACTCTACTGTACTCTACTCTACTCTACTCAACTCTACTCTACTCTACTCTATAGAAGATATTTTGTGCCAGGTATACACTTTTTGAATTCTCAATGCTATAGCTTTGGAAGCAATTTTATAGTCCAAGTTTAATAGCGTGATTGGGCGCCAATTTGATAGCTCTCCTCTGAGATATAGACATTTCCCCTTGGAGGTAGGCTGCATTGAGACTTGCAAGCAAATTGGGCGCAAGAAGCTCAAAGAACTGGACATAAAACTCAGCTGTGGAACCGTCTTCCCAGGGGGACTTTACATAGATCTTACCATCTAAAGTCCAAATACTAAGAACAGTTCCATCCTGTCTGCATCTGTTGGCTTCTGCTACTATTCCCTTTATATACGCTGTTAGATTTTCATGAATGAAAATTGAACTTTTCGACTGTAGAAGAGTGGGTTGGATAGATGTCCAAGATCTTCACATTCTTGAGGTGGTTCGTTCCCTGTAGAGCTTGGACTTGGTCTGGTGGCTAAGGAATTTGACCAAAATTGGTTGTGGTCCTTTGTTGCACTTCAATTATATGACAAATTTAAACATCACTGGGTACAATTATGGTGATGTTGAGTGCTTCAGCGACTTTGATAACAGCATCTTGTGTACTTGAATACAGGTTTTCGGGAATACCATGAATTTCTAATGAATTCTTCCTCGTGTACTGTTTGAGAGCATCAAAGGAATCCTCAAGTTGTTCAGTTTTATATAAATAATAAGTGTATTCTTAGCGACTCTTAGCTCGTTGTTAGTTGCATCTAGCCTCTTTTGTAGTGCTGCATAAGCTGAGGCGGCTTGTGCAAGTGAGCTCTTGACGTCCCTTAGCTCCTTGTTGTTAAATGCCAACGAGGCTTTTAAATCTGAGACATCTTTCCTGAGTGCTTCGTTCTCTTTTGTTATATTAGCAATAGAACTTTGGGTATCAATAAGTAGCCCTTTAATTTCTAGCAGGGAAGGTTCACGTTCTTCCTGACCTTCGACTACTTGTGCAGTCTCACCCTCAAAGCTGCGGCTTCTTCTTTGGACGCCATATTGAGTTGTTTGGGAGTGTTTGGATCTTCCTCAGCTGAACCATAGCCAATGTTACAGCTTCCAATCTTAGCATTCATATTGCCCATTAAGGTGGTCAGTTCTCTCTGTGGTCTGTTGCTGCCCAACATGCTTTTGAGTCTTTCATAAAACTGGTCCTTTACCTTGTCACCAGCCTCATTTGTAGGTGCATAACACATGATCAATTGAACAAGTATCCTTTTTTTTGTTTCATTCTAAAAGTGCCTGTCATTAAAGCGCCAATGAAGTAAAAAATAATTGCTGCTTATTTGAAAGGCCTTCCAAAGTATAGAAGAATGGCGTTTTTATTTTTAGAATATCTTTTTCCATTTTGAGGCATTTTTCCATTGAGATCTAGCTGTTCTTCAATAGAGCACATAAACACGTTAGCAATCAGAGGCCCTAAGGGGGATCCCATCACCACACCATCGAATTCTATCGCCAGTATGTGGACGGCACCTTAACAATTATGGCGAGTGTTAACACCGCATCAAATTTCTTACAAGTTCTAAACGCGTGTCACCCATCAATATCCTTCACAATGGAAGTCAAAAACGATGGTATGCTGCCCTTTGTTGGCATCCAACTTCTTAATAAATCAACATCAATTAACACGAAGGTGTTTGTCAAGCCAACAAATAAAGGGTTATTCTTGCATTATGACAGCCACGTTGATGCCCGTTATAAACATTGTCTAGTACGAACTATGTTTGAGCGCGCCTATCGACTGTCATCCTCTTGGGAGTTTTTTACTGAAGAATGCACTCGACTTGAAAACGTTTTTTCCAATCTTCATTATCCGAAAAATCACATCAATCGGATCGTTAATCTATTTGTTTTGGAAAAGACATCTCCAACACAGACAACACTGAACTCGACCACAGTTAACATTGCGCGAGTAGCATTACCCTTTAAAGATCAGAAAGCGGGCGATATCATTAGACGTCAGCCTAACGACCTTGGAAGCAAAATAAACGTTAGTTTCCAACCTGTGTTTCTTAGTAAGAAGTTAGAGGACGAACTAAAGATCACAGAAAAGAAGCCATCAATAGTTAACCAACAATGTGTAGTTTATCAGTTTAAATGTAGTTTTTGTGATGAAAACTATATGGGTTTTACGATGAGGCACCTACACGACCGTTGTGAGGCACATAAATTTAATTCGTCTAGCATCAAGAAACATTTCAATAATAAACACGATTGTTTGCCTGATAATATCAATCAGCACTTTACAGTCTTACGAAAATGCAAGACTAAACATGACTGTTTAGTTTATGAAATGCTTTAAATTAGGGAATTGTCACCCTCTCTTAATGTCCAAAGCGACTCGATCAAGGAAAAGTTATTTGTATAACATTCTTTACAACACCCAGTATGCAAATTATGCTTTCCATCTATTTAAACACTAGCACTTGTAATTATTTATCACTTGATAATGGAGTTACGATGACTTTGAAACGTCTTGAAAATATAAATCTAGTCAGTTTCATTTGTCTTTCTTTCTTAGTTATAAGTTTTTCTAAGCAACTGCTTATAAAGTACCAGAACTGTACATCACAAAAGAAGCAAAATGACACCTGTGGTGCCATTGTCATGACAACAGTTATACAGATGGAAATTTGCCAGTATCCACTGACCAAGTCACATTTTGCAAATACTTTTCCTTGGCTGACGGCATCCAGAACACTTGAGGTGGATGGGAGAGGGTAACCATCTCCTTTTGTCACACTATTGAGGCGACGATAGTCCACCACAAATCTTAGAGGTTGCAGTTTACCTTTTTCTGGAGGTTTGCAGACCAGGATGCATGGGAAACCCCATTCTGTTTGACTTGGTTGTATTATCTTGAGCTTAAGCATCCGCTCAATTTCTGTTTTGATTGCTCTGAGTTCTTCTGGGCTTTTCTTGTGTGGGTGACTGTAGATGGGAGGTGCATCTGCTGTGTCAATTCTATGCTCAAACCCTTTGACAGCTGTGAGTGGACTCCCAGGGAGAAGAAATGCAGTAGGATACTGACAGATAAGTTCCTTGAATCCCTTCATAATATCTGCATCAACAGTAGAATACTCTGGGCCGTCTAGATCTAAGGCCTGAAATGCAGCGTCAGTGTAAGTAGATGAGTAAGGGTCACATGTAGGTTCTTCTGCTGGAGGAAACTCAGGACCCTGACAGTCAAATTCAGGTAAAGCATCACAGAAAGGAGACAATATGGATGAGTTGAGACCAGAAGCTTCCATTTCTTTTGTTTGGACTGAAAGTTGCCATTTCTTTGGAGCACACGAGGCCAAGTCACAATGTTTCTGTTCAGTGTTCTCTGGAGCATGTGATGTGGTGGGTGGCTGCTGTGTATTTGCCCATGTGAGCCATCCATCTGCAAGTTGCTTTGCAGCAGTGTCAGCTACTTCCTCAAAAATAGCATCATCATCATCCTTTGTCATTTCTCTAACATTGCCTAGAATAGCATTCTCAGGTATATTTGTCTTCTTCAACTTAGATTCCAGTGCTAAGGTTGTACAGTAAGTAATGTGCATGTCTGGAACTTCCTCTGCAAGTAATGAATCTGTTGATTCAGGAAGGTCTACAAGGCGTGCATTGTAGCATGGACCACTGTGTGGACGTGCAGTTTCTGGTATTATGTGACTTGAAATTTGTGTCAAATTAAAGGGTCCACTGAGAAGTTTTATGCCTTGTTGGATATCTTTGCCCTCGATCCAAAGGGGTTGACGAACTGCTTGGTTTACCATGAGAGCCGTGGAAAGGGTTACACAGACTGTAACAAAGTTAAGACCACGATGAAGAGATTGTGAATGCTTGCGAACACCCAGTGGTGGTGCTCCAGTAAGAAGGCTTGTAATACTGACATGTGGCTTTGGCACTGTAGGTCCACTTTCATGTGATAAAGACCCATTAAATGCTGGGGAGGTTGTGAAGCCTTCGAGTGGATTATCAAGAGAGCATTGGACACGAAACTGCATATATGGATGCTGAGATGTGATGCACGGAACATAATGATCAACCAAAGCTTGAGTTGTGTGAAGATGGTTCTCACCAAAGAGCATTGGCCAGATGAGACCTGGAACTACTAGCATAGTAAATACAGTTTCTGTTTTTGTTTCCCATGTAATAGGGATTTCCATGGTGGCAACTGCTTTAAGATTAGACTTTGGATCGGCAGCTGTTACAGAAATAGGCTCATCCAGGGGACGATACTTGAGATTGGGTCGTTTAGAAGCAATAAAATCAGCATGTACTTTGCTCACAAGAGATACAGAACAGCAGCTATCCAATGGCCAGGGCATGTGCAGACCTGCAGATGTAACCAAGGTCCACAGAATGTTACGCTGATGTAACTGAGCTTCTGGCTTCACTGAAGGTGCAGGGATGGTAATGGCAGGTAATCCAAACAAAGGAGTAGATAATGATGGCTGATGAGAAGCAACTGAAGCTGAGGTAGAGGATTGGTTTTCAGATCCTGCAGGATTTGAAGAAGGATATTTCTCTTGGGACTCATATTTCTCCAACCGAGTAGGTAAGACTACGAGCTGTTGCCTCAAAGAATCAACCTCATCAGATGTAGTGCTATGTGCAGTACTTGATGGATGATTTTCCGGATGTTTGATGGTTTTACAGCCCCATTTATTGCAGAATTGGCACTGGTGTTTCCGGCCATACATGCATCTGTTGCTATCTTCTTCACAGGTGGATTTAGGAAAATGATTGTAATTTCTGCAGATCTCGGGTTGCTTGGAATTCTCTTTGCGATTCTTAGGACAGTATCGTGAGAGATGGTTTCTCTCGCCACAAGTGTAACAAGCCCTTTGTTGACGTTGAGGGTGGTGATTTGGCAATTGAAGTGTTACAGCTGTAGTCGAAGAAACAAACGCATTTGGTGTTACTTTCCATTCATCGAACGACTTACTTGCATTTGAAGAAGTGGGCGGAGTTTGAAATGACAACTCAACACGATGAGCCGCTTCGAAGGTCTTATGGAGTGTTTCAAATTCGATGCTGTCACAACGAGCTGCTGAGCAATATTGGGACTGACTTTAGAAATTAACTGTGAAATAACAAAGGTGGGACAATCTTTCGCAATCTTTTCGCCAAGTTTCTCCAGTTGATGCAGTAGCTTCTTATATTTGAACGCAAACTGTTCCACTGATTCACCACGCTCTTGTTGAATTGCACTTAACTCGGCTGCTAATCGGTGGCATTTGTCTTTGGACTCGCAGAATTCTGCACGTAACCTTTGGAAACAAATGCTAAGCTTTTCCTCTGCGGCTTTTCCTTCATAGCCTTCGGTAGTTTTAGTGATTGACAACACAGGTCTTGGCCAATCTCCAACACACTGTTGTTCCAGAAGTGACAAGCTTGTTTTGGCAGGAAGATGTTATGTCTGCTGAGTGAATCGCTCGAGGAATTCTGAAATGCCGTCTTGTACCACACTATCTCGATGAAAGGATGGAAGCTGCATGGAAGGCATACGAAGGCCTTGTGTATTTTCCGTATTAGGCACTCCGGGAACCGCTTGGGCCATTTCACCAACGGTTTGAGTAACATGGTTAACATTAGTAGTTAAATCTTTAACAACACCGACGAGTCCAGCCACAACTCCTTGTAGTTCTGCTATTGTTGTTCCCATATTGAAGGTAATTTGGGCTCTCCACCACTTGTAGTCGTATCGCAGGGGACTGATCAACAATTACGAGTCAAGCATGTTCAAACTCAAACAGATCTTTATACGTAACCGCGGGAAAACAACAGTGATTACAAAAGTGCTCATTCGGTTCGCTCACTCTCGCGTCCTCCTCTGTCACGTGACATTCCCATGATTCCACTACAAGCTGGGGGGGCGGGTTTTGTTTTACTTGCCCAGCCGGGGTTTGCTTCTTCAGTCATTTCTTCTTTTTTCACCCAAAAAAGGGGGGGGGGGGGGCCCTTGACCCCTCCCCTAGATCTGCCACTGCCTCTGTCCCACTTTAAAAGATATCAAATTGGGATATTTGGTTTTTCACAGAAAGAGACAGGACTCAAGAATGTTGCCATGGCAACAACATAACATGTGTCATCACTTTCCTCATTTGCATAATACAAAAACGTAAATATCTCTAAAAATAAAAAAGACATTCCAAAAAGGAAAATGCCATTTTTCTTTACTTTGAAAAGCCTTTCAAATAAGCAGCAATTATTTTTTACTTCATAGGCACTTTAAGGTATCATTGTACCTCAAAATCGACAATTTTGCCAAATTTTATTTATTGGTATTCCCAAGTACATCTCATGGAGTTCTTTAAATTGCAAAAAGTTTTGTGAAAAAAGGTTTCTCCTAGACAAAGTTATAAAGAAAAAGCGATTTTATGAATATATTATCTCTAATTGGAAGCTGTCAACGAGTTGTCATGATCAATTAAAGTTCCATTAAAAGTCACGTAAAGAAACCAAAGTGGTGTATTATTATAATTATTATATTTTAAAACCTTCCGATAGTTTCAAAATACTCACGGAAAAGACATTTGACTGCTAACCGTCCATTTACATTATGTTGTCCTATATTCCCAAATACGCACTGTCGTGTTTTCTAAACAGTTTTGAGTCACAGCCGCTCCTTTTAAGAGCAGTTCGCCTTCAAGGCTACCAGTTTTCACAAAATGTATCCCAGCATTTTACGGTGCCATGTCATTATAGAAGATTCACCGTAGTTATTCATTTGTCCTCATTTTTGGAAGATTCAGAAAACACCAAGCCTTGCTGCCTTTACAGAGTGAAAAACTGTTACTATACTTTTTGTTGGTGATACACGGCCTATTGTCGAGGTTATATACAGTAAAACTACTAGTGATGAAAGGCAGTCTTACCCTGATACTCTCATTTCCGAAAACATGGTTTCTTTTGCAGAATCACTGTCAGTTCAAATTTCCATTGCTTCCTCTATCGCTCTTTTTAGATCCCTAAGTTTTGACCTGCGGCATCATGAAGTTATTGCATCCCGTGCGTCCAAAACAGTGATTGTAGTGGTGGAACAGAGAGCTTTGTTGGTGTTTCCTGCCAGAAACAGCATTTGAGACCTTTGCGGGATGATTAGTAAATGCAAGCTCTGTTGTCTAAGCAAGAGGAGCCCTCACTTTATCATTCAACAGGTAATTACTTTTCACATGTTTTGAGATCTTATCTTCCTACACCAGAAAAATGCCCTAAAGTACATTTTGCTTTATTTTTCAAAACTGGAATTTCAACGAATGAGGCACATGTTTCCAGTTCGTTTACAGCTAGTTTTCATCGTTTTTCGCTGAAATTTGGCAAGAATGTTGCCCGATAATGTGACAATAAAACAGTGTTGGGAAATTTTTATTTTTGGTCTCCTTCGAAAGTAATGAGTATTTAAGCAAAGGTTGTGGGTGTTTTATAAAAACTTAAAGTTTAACAGCGAATAAAAAACAATCCAGACAAGTAATCAAAATTCCCTGACACCCATTTTTTGTGTGGCTTACACGAAGTGTAATGCCACGTTATGGCGTCATCTGATTTATTTATTTGTTTGTCCGCGAGAGTTGAGCGCCTGTCACATGGCCTAGTGCCGTAGCCGCCATTTTGCTTGTGAGCGTTTCCTCTAGTAGTTTTTTCAGGTGATCGTTTCGCGAGTAAGTTCTCTTCCTAGAAGCCAACACACCCAGACCCAGGTTGTGTTATAAGTGCAGCTCTTGGAAGAACTTTTACGTTCTCGAGAGACAACATTTAAGTGCTTGAAACTTCGTACATGTAGTACAACACTGGAATGAGTCATTGCACTCTTGCAAGCTAACAACTATCGGTTTGATCTATCGATGTGGCGCGGGTTGCACCACCGAGTGTTTGAAAGTGCCTGAAGCCACATGAAAGTTTCATAAGGTGAAATAGGCTGTAGTGTACTTGTATCCTCCTTGCACTGTTGAGAATTCACGGAAGCATATTTGAAGGGTTTTGTGCTTGCCCAAGATCAAAACAACAAAAGGAAGTATGGCGATCTCGAATGAACATTACTGGTCAAGGATTAACTCTTGTGACAATTTCAAGAAAACAAAGGATATCCTGTCACGTTTTAAGGATCATTTTTGGAGTGTAATGCTTATGATGTTCCATTTAAATGTATTTCACTTGACCGTACTGAAACAAGTTGTTGGACAATACAAAATGTGGAATAATGTGATGTTTTGGTTTTCACAAATGAGTTTCTACAAGCAACAAGAACAATATGTGCCAACTACAATCAAGGAAATTAAGCACTCTTAGGTAAACATGCTGGTAAGCAATGTGCACTGAACAATGTCACTTACTTTTGTTATTTATCATCACATAGAAGATATCAATTTTTGATCTTCTTCCACTTTGAATAATATTCTTACCATTGCAAATAATCTGTACATGTACGTTTCTATAAGATGGTCTGTCCAGACATTTTCATTTACAGATAATTATTTGCTTTTAACTGATGTTCCTTGCATCATTTCAATTTCCAATAAATGTTACACATAAGAACAGACATTAACAGGAAGTTTGACAAGTTCATGACATCAAATAATGATGCATATAATGGGCCATACATATCTATTCAAAATTCTCTGACAGAAGTGTTTTCAAATTTTCTGGTTAACTACAATATTGTTGTTTGATAACCATTGGAATTAATACAGTTGCAGTGATTAAGAATCCAGAACAAAGCTTTAACATTTTTGATGCTCATTCCAGTGATTTGCACCGGATGCCATTTTCCTTTTTTGAAATTCACTTGCTTACCATTGAAGGAACTGAAAACCTTGTATCAGTAGTCTGTTTTTAAATAGAGGTTGTTCCTTTGAAATTAATGGTGTCTTTGTCAGAGATAATGAACTTGTTTTGCAAATGTCCATGAGAGTCCAAAAATGAAACATTTGCCTTTCATTGATAAAAGAACCAAACACAACCTATTAAAAGGAAGCGATAGTCTTTAACTGAACTTCAGAAGAAAAAGAAAAACTAATGATTGCTAGATGTGAATATGAGAAAAGGAGAAGGGCAAATGAAAGTGAAGAAACTATTTAAGGAAAAGAAAAGATGTGCAAATGAATCTTCTGAATCTAGAGCAAAGAGACTGGCAACCCAATCACACTATCAAAGACAAAAAAAATGCAGAATGTAGAGAAAAGAGACTGTTCATCCAATATCATTATCAGACAGAAAAAATTATAAATTATATGAATCAGCAGACCATATTAGACAAGAGAGACTGGCAAACCAGCATTAATATCAGAATGACAAAATACATATAGCTCAACCAATACTGATGAAATCAGAAAATTTCATGCTACTGTCCAGAGTACATTTGCTCTTTATTAACCAGTTGTGGTATAACATGGTGTCATTACTGCTGAAGACCTTAGACTTTCCAACTCTACTGTAGAAAAATATATCCTGTGTTAACTGCTACAAATGAAAACAAATGTTCAGGTATACAGAGAATAAAATTATCAAAATTCTTACACTCGTTGTTTTCCCTATTGCTCTCTCTCGTTTTTTTTCGTACATGTTCATTGAGCCAGTAAAGCACAGTGAATATCTGGTTTGGAAGTGTTTTCAAGCTCCCCTGGTCTGGCATTTCTACATGTGCATGTGTTTATACCCAAAACATAGCTTTCAACAGAAACATTTTGCTTGGTTGAAGGTATATAAATATAAATCAAAGTAGGCTCCTGGAAAATCCTTAACCATAAAATTATGTACAATTGTCAATAGAGGCAATTCATGAGAATTTCAATTCTGGTTTTTTTTATTGACCATCGTATGAAAAAGTGTTTATCTCTGGAGAGATACTGTCAATCCATACTTTCCCTCTGACTGAAACATCCAGAAACTTACTTCTTCCATTGTCCAGTATTAAATTTTCAATGTAAGTTATGGTCAATTTAATCCAAATGTTACAACTGACTTATTACCACCTAATTCCAGCTTATAATCCTTCCTTCAGTATTACTTCAATTACATATTACAAGCAAGGCGACTTGTAAGCCACACATGTACGCATTGCGGACCTATTTTTAGATAAAGGTGTGTAGAAAACGTAGCGATGTCGCTCGCTTTCTCTCGTTAAATTCTGACCAGAAAGGAACTTGATTTGTGAAACTGCATACTTTTGGGAAATGATCGCTATTTCAGGAAAGGGTTTTATTTCTAGCCTTATCTCAAGTAATAATCGGAATCTACAATTAAGCTTTCAGAAAAATTAATATATACTTTATTGTGGGTTTTATGAAGCGTGTGACCGTGAAGCAGTGACTACGCAAGGTTGTCATTTGGGGTAGACTGATACCTTAACTTACAGTGGCACCCTGCTATAATGAACCTCGCTATAACAAAGACCCTGTTATAACAATCAGCATTTGAAAGCCTGGCAGAATTACAGTAAAATATGTGGAAACAAACCCCGCTATAATGAACCCCGCTATAACAAAATCCCCACTACAACGAATTGATTATGACGGTCCCAACGCACAATTTACCCCGCCATAACGAATATTTTGTCCTGTCCCTCACATTCAGTAAAATGACGTGATGATACAAATGGTTGATCATGATAAGCCAAACACAACTCCTTTTGATAAAGATAGAGAAACTTTGACCTTCAAAGCTTTGCTCTGTTTAAATGTAGCTGTTCACGTGCAAGTCTTTAGACTGTTTTGCGTGGTGTACATGTATATCCCATTGTTCAGCTTAGTTGAGCTTGGTTACTCCGCTATAACGAATAGTTTTGTTGTTAACCAGATATTTCGTTATAACGGGCTCTTCGCTAGAACGAAGACCCCGCTATAACGAACATTTTTTTTGGTACCATGACACTTAGTTATAGTGAGGTGCCACTGTACATGTAGAGGTTACTGGCTGCCAACGAATGAGAGCCTTCTCTGCTTGTCTAGATAGCAAAGCACTAAAAAACATGTATGCCTGCATTTCAGGCTTATAGTAAGACAATGCAGTGAACATTAAACCCAAACAGCTTGTAAGAAATTCTAGCTTTTAGTGTGTTCTTGTCTATTAAGGCATAAGATTGAATACCAGAGTATATATCATTGTGCTTGTTTCATCAGGATACCAGACTGAGCAGAGTTCATCACTAGACAGAGAGCATCACAAGATAGCACTGAAGTGGAAAGACTACAATAATTGGCAACAAGCCAGACACATAAGAGAATGCTAAACACCTATCCATAGTAAGAAATTTTCTCTTTCATGTTGTCCATAGCTTGGATTGGATTCCAAAATAATTAATCTGACATTTTGCTTGTTTCATCGTAGGATGCCAGACAGTACAGATCTTTACTAGACAGAGTGCATCAGAAGATGGCATTAACCTTAAAGGACTAGACAAAAAAGCCAGACACAAGAGGATAGCAAACTAATTGTAAGGAATTCTCTGATCTGTCGTGATGTCTAAAGCTTAGATTTGATTCCAAAGGATCTTGATGTCAGCAGGCAAGTCAAAATTTTAAAGAAAACGACAACACTCTTAAATTTGCAAAACATGTTTCGACAGAAACTTCTGTCATCTTCAGTTGATAGATTTACAAAGCGTTAGAAGTTGAATTTATAAGTAGGAAAAATGCTAATTACATTAGTAACAACGGAATGTACATAAAACGTGGCAATGTGAAAATTA
>JAEMPF020025657.1:0-11813 GCA_022496165.2 Catalaphyllia jardinei | reverse complement strand
ATCAAGAGTGATCAAACTTGTAGCATTATTATTGGGTACCGGTACATAGCACACTGTGAACATATCTTATCAAGATCGGTACCGGAAAGCATCACAAAGATCGACGAACCTCAAATTGATACATAACACCTTCTCTGATGATGACGACGCCGGAAGATAAAAGCCATGTACTGCTATAATCAAGCAGCCGGGGCTGGCGTCACAATTTAGAATGTAAGTGAGCAACATTTTCACGGAATATTTCAAATATTTTTTGTCCTTCGAGAGCCAATACTTGGTGGGCTAAAAACTGACACCTTTTCCAATAGCACCTGGAAAGAAATGCGCCTAAACAAACCACAAACATATGGCAAACTACAAACGTGTCAAACCCAGGGAAGTAACATACAGATAACAGCGGAAACCATGATGCCTAACAAATTTAGTATAGCACAGTGCCCCACCCCACTCTACTGATAACACAGCATAAAGAAACCTTAGGGAACACATGTGAAGCAAACAAAAAAAAGTAGAAATACTTAAAATCAAAAGAGAACGGCACATGCACAAAGGAGTCCCTTCTACCCTACGCGGTCACGGATAATATCAGAGAAGTTCGCTGTGAAATGAGAACGGGACCGCGTGATAGTTAGGTTATTGGCTAGCATGCCGCCTGATAACAAGATAAATAAGTCCACAACAAGGTTTAATGTTCTCTCAGTAACACTTGTCCTTGGTTTACTAAACGAGATTGGCGGTTGTATTCATATAACCCAGAGGAGATGTATGGCAAACGAACAGCGGAGAAACGAAAGTAAAGACGCGCTTTAGGGCAGCATTAAAAAAATAGACGCGTTGTATGGCGTTGTCCTTTTTGTGATACAAGCAAACATCCGGTTGCACCTCTTCCAAAATACGAAAAGTTTTACATATATACATACATACTTTATTAACGTGACTAACACTTAGCTATAAAGCTACGTTACCGGTCAGTTTTTACATCAGATCAGGTCAGTTTTCACATCAGATCACTATATTTCAAACCTCGATCACTTTTAGAGCTGAAAGTTTGAAATTTACTTTAACTTTTTAACTTCCCGTAGGTGATCACTTGCCAGATAAGAGAGCGGAAATTGGATAATAAGGTGTTATTATCACATTCCTAGATAGTACAAGAGAAATTTCTCAGTGGGAAGTACGTGATGTTTTCTCAAAATTGACATTTTTTTCTCATGAATAAAACAACTAAACCAGTAAAGTAAAGAAGATATGTACATACATTTTAGTCTATCAGTCTTAAAAGAGACGACCTTAAATGTCTTATAATTTAAAAAAAAAATAGAGCTGACATCCTGCTTCAAAGTTCTCTCAAGAGAACAGTTGAAGGGAACTACAGTGCAACCCGGGAGTATAAAAACTTTTGGACCCAATGTGTCCCAATATGAATCCTGGCAAGCGTGGTACACCCCAAAAAATATACTCAATTTCCCTGTTGCTATGGCAACATCCTCACTTCCAGTCCCTTTCATCTTTAGCCAAATATTACTGTGAATATATATTTGTTTATTTTTTATTTTATTTTTTTAATTTATTCAATTTAATCTAGACTCTGGAGTCCAGAGTCCAGAGTTCAGTCCAGATTTTATACTATGCCATGTTTTTGGAGCAGTTCCTTTGAGTTGACTGTCTGCAGAAGTTTATCCGATACCAAACTCTTGACCTATCGCGTGTGGGACATGCTTGTGGACCTCATGGGTTTTCTCGGTAGCGCAAATGTATGCGGTACTGGATAAACCACAATGCAACCGTAGAAAACGAAACAGCACAACCCGTATCGAAGATTCAACCAGCGTAAGAGCGTAAAACCTCTAGCAAAATCTACCCTTGTAATATACCAATCAATTCCAAAACCGCCCATCCCCCCTGGCAATCCCCGGGCATTTGACTCGCATTAAGCTCCGTACAGTGGGGAATTTGACTCAAAATGAGGCCCGCCCGGTGGGGCATTTGACTTTCCACGCGGATTTTTCTGTTGTTGTCGTTTTATATAGTTATATCGTGGAATATGCCTTTGTTTAAAGTGTGCAGCGAAGACAAGCTGAACAAGAAATTCGTATTGGCTGAAAATTTTGCAGAACTTGTTTCCACAGTTGCTTTAACATGCCTGGAGGCTGGGGGATTTGACCCTCTTGAAGCTTTAACGGGTGGGGCATTTAACCGTCTAAACTGGCAGCATAGCGGGGAATTTGACCAAAATTTTTCACCAAAGTCAAATGCCCGGGGGTTTGCCCGGGGAGGGGGGCCATGGGCGGTTTTGGAATTGACCGGTACATAACGCAAGCTGGGTCTGTGTCTGCTGGCTGATGCCAGGAGAACTAACTCGTGATACGATCACCTGAAAAAAATTACTCGAACTCAAGGTTACAACCAAGACTACTAGTTCGCCGTAGACACAAACCACGTGACAGGCACTCGACTCTCGTAGACAAATAAATAAAGAAATAACAGGAGCCATAATCAGGGACGGAGACTGTAAGCGCACGCCATTTCTAGTATTGGGGTTGGCTCCATGACATGGGACAATTTTTCTATTTTTAGAACAAATTGCGCCATCGCCTGCGGCACACGCGCGTACATTGCTGCGAGGATTTTCGCAGATGTCGCGCAGGGGAAATGGAGTCTGGGGGACAGTACTTCACAACAGAACTATACTTTATTCGCTATGCAATGCAACATGGCGGACTACAACAACGTGCTCTCAACAATCATACAGAAGACCGCTGATCAACATCTCCCCCCCTTTGAAAAAAACAAGAACAAAAAAAAGAAAACGAAAAGGCTAACAAGTCTTCAACAAAATTCTACGGAGTGAGTGTTCACAGTCAATGTTTGAGAAAGACTAGGCTGTGACATAGTCTTTCAGTCTTTCTGGGGGTTTGATTATTCTCCCAGATCTTGTCTGCTTCAACGGCGTGGAGGAGCCTTCCATGCGTTCTGGTTCCCTCAGGGAGGGTTCTGGTATCGCTTCTGCGGTTGTGTTCGGGTGCTCATGGGTCTGCTGGTCGCACTGCGGATTGACTTCTGCATGTTTAGAGGGATTTGGCGCAGGGGTGGGGTTAACTGTCGTATCCACTGTGGGTCGGTTGACTACTGTCTGAGGTGGGATAATAGGTGGTGGTGGTGGTGCGGCAGGTTTCAGCTGGACTCTGTTCCTTCGGATCGTGGTGCCATGAGAGGTACGAACAGTATAGGACCGTCCGTTGTCTTCCTTTATGACTTCCCCATAGATCCATGGTTTGCCGCGATGGCGGGGAGGTGGCTTGGCATATGCGTAACTGCCAACTTTGACTGGTTTGTGCTCCACACCGGCTGACTTGTCGTAATATGCTTTGCTGTCATGCCTTTTCTTAAGGATGTCTTCTTTTACGATGCGAAAGTTAATCATGGCAGGTGCCAAGAGATGATCAGTGGTGGGCAGTGTGGTGCTAGTGCGTCGTAGGAACATACGCTGAGCAGGTGAGTATGTGTGCCCTTGAGGTGGGGTGTTTTTGTAAAGACGTAGAGCTGTGTGGAAGTCATCGGCTTTCTTTAACATGGACTCTGCAATTTTAACGGCAGCTTCTGCTCTGCCATTACCTTTAGGGTGGTAAGGGGAGGAAGTGGTGTGCTTGAAACCATATTCCACAGCGAACTTCCTGTACTGGTCGCTTATGAACTGTGGACCGTTATCAGTGTGTCAGATTGCTGGAACACCATATCGTGCAAAGTGGGCTTTTGTCTTCTCAATGACCGTGGAGGATAGGGTATCTTCCAGCTTGTCCACCTCAATCCAGTCCGAGAAGTGGCACACAGTTACCAGGTAGCTTTGGTTGTGGAGCTCACAGATATCTCGACTGACTAACTCCCAGGGCCTTGTTGGTATCGGTAGAGATCTCATCGGTTCTTTTGGTGCGGTCGTACCGTATTGGGCACAGGTGCCACAAGCATCACACGTGTCTTGTATGCACGTTCTCATCCCTGGCCAAAAGAGCACTTCTCGGGCCATTCGTATGTTCGACTCTGCACCAAAATGGTTGGCGTGGATTTTCCGAAGCATTTCTTTGAGCATAGTCTGGGGTACCATGACTTGCGTACCCTTGTATATTATGCCATTCTGCACTGACAGGTCGTCTCTATAGTTCCAGTAGGGACGCAAGGATTCAGGGATGGCTGATTTGTCTTCGGGCCATCCATGGACAATGACTTTGTATAGTGCTGCCAGTGTGAGGTCTTTGCTTGTCTGTTCACGTAAGTGGTTTTCGGTGCTCTCTTCTAGCCTTGGGTTTCTGCAGTTCTGCTCAGAGTCCATCTCCGTTCGGAAGACGTCGAAGTGTGTTACCGTTGCTGATATTGGTTGTGGAAGGGCTGCCCGAGATAGGGTGTCAGCCAGGGAGAGTCGGTCCTCTCTTGTATGTTAGGTTAAACCGATATCGTTGCAGTTTCATCAGCATCCTTTGCAGACGGGCTGGGGCTTTGTTCAATGGTTTCTTCATAATGGTTTCGAGAGGCTGATGATCTGTGTGGACTACAATGTAAGCCTTGCCATATAACCACTGGTCAAACTTCTGAAAGCAGTTGCATATTGCCAGGCACTCCTTTTCGATCTGAGAGTAACGCTGTTCTGTGGGACTCATGCTGGAGGATGTGAAAGCAACGGGCTGCAGCGTTTCATTGTCGTTGGGTTGTAAGAGTGCACCGCCCAGGGCATAATCACTGGCATCCGTCTGAAGTACAACCGGCTTGTGGAGATCATAGTAGGCTAAAACTGGGGCTGAGCAAATCAGTTGCTTCGCTTTAGTGAATGCACTATCCTGAACGTCGGACCAGATGAACGGTACAGCTTCCTAGGGGCGCTGGTAATCCCAAAAGGCAGACGAAGCCATCTGTACCTGCCGTATGATGTGTGCATGGTGGTCATCCATGATGAATCCTCATCGAGAGGAATGTGAAGGAAGCCTTCTTTGACTTCAACTAGAGAGAAGCATTTCGCTGCACTCAGTTTATGAAGCTGTTCATTTAGGGTGGGCATCTGGTGTTTTGGTCGATGGATGGCCTTGTTTACTGTTTGACTTGGGTCGATATACACTCTGAACTTCTTTGGTGTTTCTCGGATTAGTTCATTGGAGCACCAGGCGGTTGGTTCGTTTACCTTGGCGATAACCCCTTGTTCAAATTAACGATCCAAGGCTTGTTTTTCACGCTCTCGCTTTGCTACTGGTATTCTGTGAACTGGCATCTGCACAGGTTGTATGCTCTCATCTATTTGAAAATTAACAGGTGGACTAAGCTCACCAAGGCCTTTTAAGGTGTCAGCGTATTGGTCTAGAATGTCCTCCCTACGTAACTGGCCAGGAGGTGGAAGCTGTCGGTTTGATAGAACTTTGATTGGCTTTGACGGCGAAGGTGATGGATTACATGGGTTGGCTGTGGCCTCATGGAGTTGCCGAAGATGGTTGCAGGTCATGTTCATCTTTGGATGCTGCGGTGCAAAATCCCAGGGACGGGTAGGTTGGAACCTTGAGAGTTTTCCGTGTTCGGCACTGGCGTGTTCTACCACTGAGGATAGGGAATGGATTTCATCTGCGTGTACTTTGATAAGTCCCAGTCTCTCGCTGTCGCTCCCTGACAGAAGTGCTGGTTTGCATCCGATAGAAGAATCTGGCAGGACTTGAAAGGTGAGTGTTACATACTTGTGCTTTCTTTCACATACTAGATCCACCTGACCTTCAGGTTCCAACGGTTTGGAGTTTCCATAGGGATATAGACGGTAGGAAGATCGTTTGAGTTCTGCATCTGGCAGAAGGGAGCGCAGGGTATTGATGGACATGGTGTTGCATGTTGCTGCGGTGTCTATTTGAAACTTGACTTGAGTGATTGCTGAGCCTGTCGCAGAAAGTGACAGGGTTGTGAAGTATCGCTTTGCTTTCCTGGAGTCGGCAACGCTGTGTACTTGTGCCTCCAAAGAATAAGTGAAGCCACAATCATGATCAAAGGATGTGTCACATGGCTGCTCCTCTGTGACGTACATGTCGGTGTAGTGAAGATCTCGTGATTGGGTAGATGTGTTTGCACTCAGTCGTGGATCACGTCGCTGGCCATTCGCGCTCTTTGTGTATTCCTTCCTACCGGATCTGGAATCTGGTACTTTAAACTTGCGGTCTTCTAGGCAGACTCGGGCGAAATGGTCATTACCACCACATGTCGAACAGGTCTTTCCCTTAGCGGGACATACTTTCCAGGGGTGGGCACCTCGGCGGTCCCCACACCAGAAACACGTTCCAGGCTCCCTGCGGAGTTTCACCTGGCTGTGTCTGAGGCCTGTCCAATGGACTTCTTCATCCGTTCCTTTCGACGAATCCACGATTAATTTGTTTGTTTGCTTTGCAGACTCTATGGCTCTTGCTTCTGCCACCACATCTTGCAGGGTTTTCTTAGAGTTGTCAGGTTTTACGTGTGTTTTGAGGAGCTCAGTTCTCGTGTGATCCTCATTGAGGCCAAAAATAAATTTGTCTCTAGTGAGTTCATCAGTGAGCTCACCGTAAGCACAAAGGCTGCTCGCTTGGCGTACTTTGACTTCCCACTCTTGTATGGACTCATGCGAGGTTTGGGATGACGTCCAGAACTTGAAACGGTCGGTGAGAAGTGAACTTCCTGTGGGGCCTGTGTAGTGGGCACGTAGTTTTTCCATCCAAACCCATGGTTTCTTCTTGTCGTCGTTGGGGATTTGAGGTTTGATTGTGTACCTAAGTACAGACAAAGCTTCATCTGGAAGTGAAGATCGCAGGGCAGAAATTTCTAGTAACGGGCTTTTGTAGTGATCTGCACGTTCGGTGACAGGATCTTTGCCAAGGTTACCATAGTTGGCTTGGATGCAATAATCATTAAAACGAAGTTCAAAATTCTTGAAATTTTCACTCACATTACCCACAAGTTTCTTTTGAGGTTTGCCATTGTGTCATCCCACTTCTGACACCAAGTCTGGGGGACAGTACTTCACAACAGAACTATACTTTATTCGCTATGCAATGCAACATGGCGGACTACAACAACGTGCTCTCAACAATCATACGGAAGACCGCTGACCAACAATGGCGTCCGAATTTTCCGAACTCGTTTAGCTTTTGGCCCACAACTGACAACTCAACGCCTTTTTGGCTGTTGGAATATTGCTTAAGTGTTTTCGTCGTAAGTTGCTCCAGTTTGAGTGAACACAGTGCCGAATTTAGGTATGTCCCGCTTTATATTGCTGACCAAGTTGAGTTCTGCTGCTTCTTTGACAAGAACTTTACATTACTCTAACCTAAATTTCACCTATGAAGAAGATTAACAGCTTTTCCATAACACAGGAAAAAAAAAACTAGTTGGATATGTTTGGATATAGCAGCGTTCACAAGCATGGCGTTGTGTTTCTCTTACCCACACTCGGTCCCGATACCACATCTGGCGACGAGGATGCAGCCATCCACCTAATAGCCACACCAACACTGGTTTTTCATTGAAGAATTCCCTATATACCTGAAGAAAGTTTTCGTGGTAATCAAGTGCTGTTGCTACGCGCTCAACCCTGTCAAACCTCATGGCGCTTTCATTACCAAATTTTGCATCGTTCGACGTTCATGCCGACGGCAATGCGGGTCCTCGCTGGAAAAAATGGCTTGCAAGATTAGAGCGAATGTTCATTGGAATGAACATTACAGTTCCGAAACGAAAACGAGCCCTGTTGCTCCATTATGCTGGACCAGACGTAGATGAAATATTCGACACTTATTATGACACAGCAGTCGCGAAACTAAACGAATATTTCTCTCCACAAGTCAATACTACCTACGAAGTGTACAATTTTCGACAGGCAAAACAGAAAGAAGGTGAACTGCTGGACAGCTATCACACCAGACTTCGCCAACTCGCGAAAACCTGCGAATTCAGCGATATTGACAAAGAGATCAAAGAGCACATTATTTTGACATGCACTTCAAGCTCTCTACGACGCCGAGCGCTTCGTGAAAACCCTACGCTAGAAGCCCTGTTAAAGCTAGGAAGAGCGTTGGAACTTAGTGCTAAACAAGCAAAAGACGTGGAAGATACCGGAAACGATTCTGTCAACAAAATTAACACAAAAGAGGATGATCGACAAAGCCGCCGCCGCAACCGAACCGAAGATTCTTCTCAGTCACGGCGCAAACGCTCACAGTCACGCAATCGTCATTATGGAGACAAACAAGGCAAATCTTCACGAAAATGTGGCAATTGTGGTGGTTAGCTCCTCACAAAAATCCCTGTCCAGCTCGGGGAAAAACCTGCAACGCTTGCGGAAAAATTGGTCATTTTGCTGATGTTTGTAGATCAAAACCTCGTACCGTGGCCACTGTGGAAACTGATGAAATCTCCGATGAAGAGTACGAGTACGTTTACACGGTCAACCATCAAGAAAACAGGAAGCCACCAGTATGCCAGTTACAAATTAATGGAAAATCGGTAGAAATGATGATCGACTCAGGTGCGTCTGTTAACCTTTTCGATGAAATCACTTTTGCAAGAATCAAAAGTCACGGCAATAAAAGTTTAAGGCCCACTCACTACAAGATTTACTCCTATGGATCTGACACTCCTCTTCCTCTGTTAGGAACTTTCACTGCAACTGTGAAATCCAGTAATGCTAGCACTCCTGCTCAACTACTCGTAGTCAAAGGAGAAAATGGAAACCTTCTCAGTTACCATACTGCACAGAAACTTGGTTTGATCGCAGTCTCTGTGAACACTGCCACCATCGCCGACAGCGATAAGAACACCCCAGAGTCGTTAAAAGAAGAGTTTAAATCTTTGTTTGGAGGCATAGGAAAAGTACAGAACAAAGAAGTTAAACTTCACATTGACCCTAATGTGATACCCCGACAACAGCCCCATCGACGAATTCCTTTCCATGTTCGAGAAGATATAGAAAAAGAGCTTGAGAGACTTGAGAAACTGGACATCATTGAAAAGGTCGAAGGGCCAACACCCTGGGTTAGTCCTATTGTCATCGTCCCCAAGAAATCTGGAGAAGTTAGGATCTGTGTTGACATGCGAGAGGCAAACAAAGCAATCAAGAGAGAAAAACATCTCATGCCAACTATTGATGACCTCATCGCTGATTTGAATGGTGCAACCCATTTCAGTACATTAGATCTGTCTTCGGGATACCATCAGCTCGAGTTAGCACCGGAATGTCGCTACGTCACAATCTTCAGTACACATGTTGGTCTAAGAAGATACAAGCGTCTGCCATTTGGAGTCAATGCAGCATCAGAAATCTTCCAAGAAGCAATTAGAGAACTCCTCTCTGGTCTACCAGGATGCAAAAACATCTCAGATGACATCATTGTATTCGGAAAAGGCCAAGAAGAGCATAACAAGAACCTCCGTGGCGTTCTTCAGAGACTCAAAGAAAACAACCTTCGTCTGAATGAAGACAAGTGTGAGTTCTCCAAGACTGAAGTCAAGTTCTATGGTCACATTTTCAGCTCTAGTGGTCTGAAACCTGATCCAAGCAAAGTTGAAGCAATCCACAAGGCGAGACCTCCTGAGAACCATAGTGAAGTGAAGTCTCTGCTTGGTATGGCACAGTATGTATCTCGATTCATACCAAATTATGCCACCATCACAACTCCACTGCGCTTGCTGACTCGACAGGACACGCCTTGGAAATGGGAGCAAGAAGAACAAAGAGCACTGAATGAGCTGAAAGAAGCCCTTGTTGGAGATCAAGTTATGTCCTATTTTGATCCAAGAAAGAAGACTGAAATCATTGTCGATGCCAGTCCATTTGGTCTTGGTGGTCTTCTGATACAAGAGGGTAAAGTTCTTGGTTATGCAAGTCGTGCATTGAGTGATGTGGAAAGTCGCTACTCCCAAACGGAGAGAGATGCTTGCTGTAGTATGGGGAGTGGAACATTTTCATCTGTATGTTTATGGTGCCGAGTTTTCTGTCATCACTGACCATAAGCCCCTCATTGGCATCTTCAAGAACCACAAGCAAACTTCCCTGCGAATTGAAAGGTGGAAGCTTCGACTGATGCCCTATGACTGTCAGCTGATCTATCGACCCGGAAGAAATGCAGAAAACCCTGCTGATTTTATGAACCGACATCCCAATTCCACAGCACCCGAAGAACCAAACTTGGCTAAAGTTTATGTGAACTATGTGTCCACTAATGCTGTACCAAAAGCAATGACACTCGAAGAAATCAAACAAGAAACCAAACACGACGCAGAAATGCAAGCTGTCATCAAAGCTGTAGAAACTGACCAGTGGAGTGTCCCAGAAGTCCAAAACTACAAGAAGCTCAAGGAAGAACTATCTGTGTTCAATGGGCTAGTGTTGAGAAGAAACAGAATTGTCATACCATCTAACCTCAGAAGTAAAGCAGTAGACCTGGCACATGGAGGTCACCAAGGAATTGTAAAGACAAAGCAGCTAATCAGAGACAAAGTGTGGTTCCCAGGAATCGACAAACTAGCAGAAGAGAAGGTCAAAAACTGTCTTTCATGTCAAGCTGCGTCAACCAAATCACCACCACGAGAACCCCTTCGAATGACCCCACTTCCTAGTGCACCAGGAAGTTGCAGTAGATTTTGCCGGGCCATTCCCATCTGGTGATTATATCATGGTGGTAACAGATGAATTTAGCCGTTTTCCTGAAGTAGAAATACTCACCTCAACATCAGCCAAAGCTGTGATCCCTAAACTAGATGCAATATTTGCAAGACAAGGAATACCTGATGTCCTAAAAAGTGACAATGGCCTCCCATTTAATGGTCATGAATTTAAAAACTTCTCTGAGTACCTAGGATTCAAGCACAGAAGAATCACGCCGTATTGGCCGAGGGCAAATGGAGAAGCTGAACGCCTAGTACAGACCCTCGAAAAATCCATCAGGATTGCCCACCTAGAAGGCAAAAATTGGAAGCAAGAATTGTACGGATTCTTACGTCAATATCGTGCAACGCCTCATTCTACCACTAATGTGTCCCCATGTGAAGCTTTAAACAACAGAAAGCTCAAGACCACAATACCAGAGTTACCAGTCACTCACAGTAAGCAAGCGAAATGTACGCTTCAAGAACCATCAGCTAACATCACCCAGACAGATGCTATGCAGAAGCAGAAAATGAAAATTTACGCTGATCTCAAGGCACATGCTCAAGAAAGAGAGATCAAGCCTGGAGAAGTTGTACTCGTGCGACAACCCAAACACAACAAGTTAAGCACCCCCTACAATCCAAAGCCTTTCATTGCGGAGGAGAAAAAGGGTACAATGGTCACTGCAAGTAATGGTTCACAGACTGTCACCAGAAACTCTTCCCAATTCAAAGTCATTCCAAAGCACCTTGCACAGAGCCAAGAAAATGGTGTAAAGAAAGATGGCGAAAAGACCCCAGGAATACAGCAAAGCCCATCTGAGACCAAAGAAGAGAGTCTGCCAAGGCGATCTAAAAGATCTGTCAAACCTCCTATTAGATTTTCTGACTATGTACAAGTCATCTATGGCAAATAGGCTGAAGCAAGGAACTTTTTCTGATACATTCATTATCTTAACAACGTTGAAATTTACAAGACTGTTCTTCTCTAGTTGACCCCTTATTATCGAACAGTGAACATTGTAGTTGTCACTTAGTGTGTCTATGCTTAGAGGGTAGAGTTACTCGCAAACTGCTACTCCTTATGTAAGTGTTTATTTATATCTTCTTTTTCATCCAAAGTAGGAGGGATGTAATGTCGTTAATATTCATGAGTTAACACATGTTTAGGTCACGTG
>JAEMPF020025656.1:0-10000 GCA_022496165.2 Catalaphyllia jardinei | reverse complement strand
AAACATTATTGAAAGACTGGATAGCATTAAAAAACTTACCAATATTTGGTCCTCGAGAGGTTTATCCATCTATGGTAAGCTGACAATAATCAAATCTTTTCTAATCCCTAAATTTGTTTACATATGTGCATTACTACCAACACCAAATGAAGTGTTGAAACAGTTAAATCAATTACTATTCAAGTTCTTATGGAAAGGTACGGACAAAGTAAGACGTGTGTCGGTGATAACTGAATATAAAGAGGGTGGCTTAAAAATGATTGATCTAGAGACTATGGTTAAATCTTTAAGGCTAGCTTCGCTGAAACGCGAATATTTAATGAGAATGATGGGACATGGAAGAGGTACTTAAAACACCATTTGAAATCCGTTGGAGGTCTATTCTTTATAAATTGTAATTATGACTACACAATCTCTTCCCAATTTTATCTCGAGCTCTTGTTGTGGTGGACACAGTTCCGTGAAACGTTTGCTTCAGAAAACAATTGGCAAAGAGTTATCTGGAATAATAAAGAAATACGAATAGATAAAAAACCTGTATATTTTAAAAATTATCATGAATCTGGAATTGTGTACGTAAATGATCTTTTATTTAATTTAAGTAGTAATGATTCTTTCAGCTATTTTGCAAAAACAATTAGTACAATTAATATTCTTCAATGGGCAGGCCTTCGACATCCTATACCTGTTGTTGCTTTTTTTTAAAGGCGATTACTCATCCCCGCTATCAACCACTCCTTCATTTCTGATTCACAACAACATCTTTGATGTGACGAAAAAGAAATCGAAAAACTATTATTTACTACTTGTCACGGAAAAAGCACAGCCTCCCAACATTATCCGTACATAAAAAAGCGATTTTAACCTTTCGGATGATAATTTGATATAATTTTTTTCTGTTATCTCATTCTGCTGCGCTCGAATCGTATGTTAAGGCTTTCCAGTATAAAGTGCTTCACAATATACTTTACACAAATAAAACAATATTCAAAATTGGTTTCAGAACAGACGATGTCTGTACTTTTTGTGAGGCTGAAACTTTATACCATATACTTTGCCAATGCTCTTACTCAAGGCGATTTTTGAACGATTTTGAATCTTATTGGTGCCTTTTAACAACAAATCAACAGTTTCGTTTTTCATTGCAGAATGTTATATTTGGTATCATATCTAAGCAATGCCCTTCAACCCAGTTACTAAATTACTTTATTACTGTTGGTAAGCTGTTTTTGTGGGACTGCAGAAAAAAACAAAACAAATAAAACCTACAATTAAAGGTTATCAAAACAAAGTAGCTAACAAATATGAAACTGAACCTAACATAAAAAAAACGATTATTTTGAAAAAGTGGATAATTAGCCCTGGCCTAAAATGAGAGTAATATGTTGAGAGATTTAAATACTTTAAAAAAACCAAAGTTTTCATTGAAAATCCGTGACGGCCTACAGATAATCCGTGACGGATAAAGGCAGGATTCGCTTTAAAAACCTAAGTTTTTGCTGAAATCCGCGACGGCCTAGTGATAATCCGTGACGGATGAAGGCCAAATTCGCTTTAAAAAGCTAAGTCACGGATTTTCATTGAAAATCCGTGACGTGATAGCCACATGACAGATCCGTGACGCTTCCATGACGGTCATAACATTTTGACCGTCAAGGATGTTGACCGTCACGGGTTTTACCAAGGCCCGAAAATCGTGCGTAATTTATAATTAGCACCTTCCCCCACAACAACACAGAATAATTAAACAAACCACGATGGGTTTACAAAGCTACAAAAACTTGAGAAGCAAAGGTATACGACTTTCCGTTCGAAATTCTTCAAACCATACGAACGAAACACGCTGAAACTTGGCACGAACCAAAACAAATCGACAGATTTTTTGCAAGTTGAATTAATATAATTCGTTCGATATTTTCAATCATTCGGCGTAAAACCATCCGTCTTTATTGACTGTTAAAATTTGATGTGGATATCCGATTTTTTAAACATTTACACACAAGTTTTAAGTGATGTCAGCCTAAAGAATGGCGGGTACTGGGTCAGTATAGGTATCACATTTATGCGGGATGTGAGACAAACACACGACAGAACGGATTTTAAGGGCAAAATAAAGAAGTCATTCGTTTAAAAAATCTACGGAACGAATTATCCTGAAAGTTGCTGTGGGTAAACTTAAGCTGTTTGGTGCTTGTTTGAGGTCGTTTTAAAAAATAATTCATCTTGGCATATGAAAAATAATCGCATTTAAAAAAGTGCGAGGTTTCAGAAAGTCGCTTATAACTCAGCCAAATCGCGTTTGTCTGCCACAAAATTTATGGTTTTATTTTATTTAGGGATTATTCTGTTAGAGTTTCGAAAATCTAAGAAATCGCTCTACGCCTTCTTGTTAAAAAACGCGCTTAAAAAAGAGAGCCGACAGCCTGACAAATACCCGCGGACCACTTTAAGGCAGGCTCGATTTCCAGCCGTTTTGTGAGCGCGCGTTCCTCCCCCCACACCACGGCTGGATCATTGGTCTACCCATTATATTTCTTGACCAATCACAGAGAAGCCTGCTCAAATCGAGCAGGCTTCCCTGTGATTGGCCAATTCTTTCACTTGTCCATCCAACATGGCGGATATCAGTGCGGATGAGTTTTCTTCTTCTGTAAAATGTGTGTTAGAGCGCTTCCATATCAAGAAATTTAGAGAATCACAGCAGGAAGCCATTGTCAATTTGTTAGAAGGGAAAGATGTTTTAGTTTCACAGCCAACGGCCTCTGAAACATTCGTGATTTTCAGTCCTTCCCGAAGATAATGGATCTCCGATGTTGCGTAGATGAGTCTGATTTTACTAGTTGTTCGTTGGCTACCTCTCTGCTCAACTTGCTTATCCAGGACCGAGCCAGGCTCGTTGCTGCAATAGGTATACAAACAGTTTTTATTGGAGATGAGCAAAATTACGAAAGCGTTACACGCAAAAAAGGAATTGAGAGCAGTTTATTTCATGTCGTGCTAGGGACCATGGATGTAAGCTTAACCGATGGCTATCCATATTTACAAGTGCAAATTACAGGAAAGCTTCAAAAGGCTTTGGCTGAGTTCCAGTAGTGAAGCCCATTGTATCCGACACTGGTAAGAATTAAAGTGGTTTGTTTGTAATATTTGTCGTAGTTGATTCCAAATTGATGTTAAGAAAACACTGGATGCACGAAATGTGGGTTTTATCAAAGCAAGTTCTGACCATCGGTCACCATGAATGTTGCACACTTGAAGTAATTGGGTAATACCTTCTGCTGGTTGAAAATAAATTAAAGGCTAATTGATTTTATTGTTCATATTGTCTTTTGATATTGCAAGGATACATAAATGACAAATACATGTTAGAAATGTACAATTCAGGTTTGGACCTTAATTTCTTTGACAATACAATCAAACCTATTCTATACTGTTATGGCATCAAGGGTGTAGCCAGGGTTGGTCCTGGGGTGCCCGTAATCCCCTCCTTTGTAAGCCTTTTTGTAAGTAATCATCCTACAATATTCAGGTGACAATATGGTGAGTACCCTCTGTATGACTCAGTGTGACCCCCCCCCCCCCAACTTCTTTGAAAAATCCTGGCTATGCTCATGGGTATTATACAGTATCTCAATTTCGTCCAGCACGGTTTGTTAAGTTGGGACAATTATTTTTTATCTTGTGATCATTCAGGCCTTTCAGCATTCTTTATGGCTTTATGTAATTTATTTTAAACACAGATATCAAACCATTAAATGGCTATTCAAAAATAATTTTTTTACAGGGGCTTTTCAGCCCCCAAAAAGAGAGAGGAAGCATTCCACAAATAGCTTTCGAGAATAAGTGAGATATATTATCTTGAAAGAGGTCCCCTCTCATTTGTTGTGTGTAAGACAACAGCAACTAAGAAAACCTAAGAAAAAATATTAAGCCTTAGAGATGGAAGAGTTTGTCATTCTTCAACAGATTCTTAATCGAAAGAACATTGCATTTAAGTTCAAGTTGTCAGTGGTGAGGCAAACCTTACCTTTACCCTTTTTTTCCTATCTTTATCGATTACGAATTTGTTATTTACTGTCACATAAAACAGGTTCTCTTGAATGATACAGGGGGATCCAAAGAATACATAATGGGATGTCTTTCAAGCCAGAATTGATAAACAAAAGGTGCATTCCTTTGGGGTGATCAGGATCAGTGATCCAAGATCTGTCTAGATCATGGTGCATCAAAGGAACTGATAAATCCATTCTGGTTATGGATTCATTGATTTCTCTGATGCACCACGATCCAGACAGATCTTGGATCACTAATCCTGATCCAGATCACACCAAAGAACGCAGCCTAAATCTGGAGATCACTCTTAGTCATTTGCCAAATCAGATGGTGACATAAGAATTTTGATAGCAGCAATTGCATATGAAATGAGAGTTTATAGTCAAGGGGTAAAAGTCATAATCCATTATGGTCCTTCAAAGAACATTGAAGCATACCACTATAAGAATGGCAGGGAAGGAACTAACACACCTGACCTGTGGGGCCCTGTGAATTGTAGATTTCATGTTGATGTGTTGTTCTGACAATTAGGAATGTACACGCTACACTATGCCGTAGGGAGGGTTTACTCTTTCATTTTGATGCAGATTTAAGGGATTTCGAAAACCTTGCAAGCCTTAGAAATTTTGTAAATTATGTAAGGATGATTATAATGGTGATACATTTCAAAGCACAAATCTGAAATCTCTGCAAGTTTTATTAATTATTATCCAGTGAACCATCTGCCCTTGCGAGCACATCCAATACAACAGACAAATAAGTTTTTCATGTATGTATGGCCGTGTTACTGTGTGTAAGGCACTTGGCATTATTTACAGATGCGGACTACTGAGGAAACGGGTGTCCCCCAATATTCTATTTTGCCAGGAAAACAGGTTATTTTGGGCGATTTTCACTCGTAAATCTACTTGATTTTTGAAGGTTGATAATTTGTAAGAGCAATTTTTGATAATTTTCAAAAAAGAAAGGCTAAAACGAAGCCACATGAAGCTAGGATACGAGTTTTATTACGCCCGTGTACCAGAGCGTGACACGCAATTTTGTTCACTTTGTTGTCGGATCACTAAAATCAGGATAGCAATTTGCCAAGAAATAAAGAGTTATTATCTCCATTTTAAACTCGGGAGGTTCTTTCCTTTGGAAATTCTGTAGGACTAGTGACATTTAGTCATGCTATCCATAGTGGTAGAACCGGCATGGTAAACTGGCAAGGTAAATTTCTAGTTTGCTAAGGAGGTCTTGCAACACAGGCAGGCTGAAGAAGCAACGTTGGCTTATAATTCCTGGTTTCAGAAGACAGTTCTCTTTAGCGCAGGGTCGACGATTTCGATTTCGACATTTTTTCTCTGAGAAGTTTTAAATCATACGTATAATAAACTCCGAGGGCGTTTATTGGCTCATTAGGCCATTTGATTCCAAGAGGTTTTCCTTTATTTTCTTTGGTTGACCCAATCCACATACCCTCGGTTTTTTACAGTTAATTTTAAGACCTGAAATGTCATTAAAAACAGTCAACAATTCAAACAATTGTTCAGCTGAGCTTATATGTGATAACACTGCTGTTGTATCATCTGCGTATTGCAGGATCTTTGTTTCCTCGTTCTCGATACTTAATCCTCTTATTTCTTGATTTTGACGAATCGCAATTGCTAGAGTTTCTACGACTACTATAAAAAGATAAGGGGAGAGCGGATTTCCCTGCCGAACACCTCGTTCAAGTGAAAAATAATTTGAAACAGTGCCATTATTCATTATGCAACTCTGAACAATTGATTAGCGATATTGGTCTCCAGTTAGCTATAACCCTTTTGTCTTTGTCTTTTTTTTTTCAATAAGTGTAATTTAAACTTTCCACCATTAGATTACCTACGATATTCCAAAAGCCTTAAAAAATGCTGCAGTTAAGCCGTCATCACCTGGCGACTTATTGTTTTCAAATAATTGAAGACTCTTAAGGCATTTATCAACCGTTAATTTCCCCTCGCAAGCCTGCGCATTTTCTGCATTGAGTCTTAGTATTTCTGGATTCTCTAGAAAAGAGCTTAGTAAATTCTCGGAGGGCGTTAGAGAATCAGCCTTATACAGGTCCGAGTAAAACTTCTCAATCTCTTGGAATATTCCTTTAGGGTTAGTAATTAAAATACCATCCTTATTGAACACCTTGCGCATGGAGCTTTTAGCTTTCTTATGTGATTCTAGATTTAGAAAGTACTTATTACTCTTTTCTCCTTTTTCATACCAAGTTGCTCTGGATCGAACTATTGCTCCTTGAGCTAATTTTTCATATATGCTGTTGTACTCTAATTTTAAAATTTCTAATTGTTCAAGATTTTCCAAGGAAGGACATCTCCCACATTTTTCCTGACAAGTTTTCAGAGCAGCCTCAATGTCAGCAATCTTTTCCCTTCTTTTACGTGCCTTATCTTTGCCATATTTTATTGTTGACGCTTGCCTTATTCTGTATTTAATTAAATCCCATAATACTCTTTTGTCGCTAATTTCCTTAAACTCTTCTAACCAGGTTGGCATGCTTTCATTTAGCAATGTACCAAAATTGACATCTTCTGCTAAACTAGCATTGAATTTCCAGAACGAAGGACCATGCTTTTGTCTGTCTATATTATTAAAATGGAGAAAAATTGCCGAGTGGTCGGAATTAATCGATGAAATAACGTCAGGTTTTTCTATATCCTCTTGACAGACATCGCTTATTTACCAATAATCTAATCTCCTCTGAATTAATGGATTTTTTTGCCTCCACGTGAAACGTTTAGTTTCAGGATTCCTTATTCTCCATATGTCTACCAAATCGTAGTCTAGGCATAAGTCTTGGATGTATTTAACTGAATCTTTTTTAAAAGGATTCCCACCCGAGCAGTCGAGATCGGAATCAAGTGCGATATTAAAATCTCCTCCTATAACTATCTTTTGTTCATTATCGACGACAGAATTCTCAATGATATTATTTAGATTATCAAAAAATAGGCATTGTTCTTGTACCTCTTTGGGCGCGTAAATATTTACAAGCAAAAAGTTTGAACCTTGCACAAAAGCTTCCAATACAACATAGCGACCTTGAGTGTCTACTTCGACTGATTTCAGGTTGAAATCTAAATCACTTCTTACTAGAACCATTACTCCACAACTGTGATTAGTACCATGTGAAGAGAAAAGCTTACCTTGCCATTGTGTCCTCCAAATATCTTCAACATCCACGGTGCAATATGTTTCTTGAAGAAAAATGATATCATATTTCCGCTCGTTTAGCCACATGAAGAGGGCTATTCTTTTCTTCGCAGAAGGAATCCCTCGAACATTTAGCGACAGCAATTTGAAATCAGCATAATCCTTCTCGAATGAGAAAGTTAGTTAGTCGTTTTGCAAGTTATGCGAAAAATTTTCCACTAAAAAACTGCGCGTAAAATAAGAATATATGAATTGACTTATGATTTGTAAAGAGGTTTCTGTTGTACAGATATACAATACACTTAACACTTGGGACAATAGTAAATTATAACGACTGCGGATAACTTTATCCAGCGTGCAGCCCATGGGATTTGGAACTTTATACGCACTTCTAATTTTGAATACGAAATACAGAGCAAAAAGAAAAACAAACATTTCTATAGCGTCAATAATTTTTCACTCTCAACTAGTTTTAGCATGGCATTACATTACATTCTACTAAATAGGAAAAAAATGTCCATCAATATATTTGTCGGGTTCCTTCCTATCTAGTGAGGCTACTTTTCCCTCTTCTCTGGCCTTTTTTAATTTTGGCCATTGCTTCTTACGTCTTTCCTGAATTTCCTTAGGCAAATCTGTGAATACTCTCACCTCTGTGACATCTCTGACTTCGAGTGCTCTTCTGAAAATACGCTCCCGGTCGGGGAATCTTAGGAAACGCGCGATAATCGGTCTAACTGCGCCTGCTTTTTTCTTACCAATACGATGCACGCGCTGAAACTCAATGTCTCTTACGCCTTCAAGCTCCAACTCCCTCTCCAAGAACTGATAGATAGTTTCACTTGCAACTTCTTCATTGCTAGTCGCTTCGGGGAAGCCCAAAAAGCGCAAATTCTCCCTTCTGTTGTAGACGTCTTAATAGAGACAGCGATCATTTATCAGTATAGTTTCTTTCTCATTCTCGCCAATTTTTTTACGCAGTTCTTCCACCTCCGTATTTAAGTTGTTTAACCCCGCCTCCATGTCGTCAGAAACTTTCTTCATTTGAGTTGTCTTGCTTTGCAGCTCAGTTATATCTGACTAGACGCCGCTCAAAGCAGTTTCTAGACGCTGCACCTTCTCGAGAACTCCATCTAATTTGCCTTCCACGCTCGTAAGCCTTTCCAGTACCTGTTGAAGTTGCTGAGTAATTATTTCTGTCATGGCTGAAGCTGACGTAAACTTATTGCCGTTGTCGTCAGCGCTTGAGTTGATTTCTTTGTTGCTTACTTCACAAATTCTCTTGCCGTCAGGGGAAACAGCTTCCGAGGCACTACTATTTCTTGTTTTCCGTTTCAAATTACTGGGCAGCTCAGCCATACAATAAAATTGACGCTAAAAATTATATTTCGACATATAAACGAAGCGGAGCGGATGAAAGCACGCCTTCACTCCTTCATGGTCGACCCAATCCTCCATGGAGAGACCTCACTATTATTGACAGGATTCAAATCGTCAAGACATTCATTATCCCAATATTCCTTTATCGAGCAAGCATGATCTGTTTAGACAAAGAATTTGTGAAAGAGGCCAATAAAATTATTTTTAACTTTATTTGGAAAGAAAAAGACAAAATCAAACGTCTAGCGCTTTTTAGTGACATCGAAAATGGCGGGCTCAAAGCTCCACACCTAGATTCCATAATTAAAACCCAAAGAATACTTTGCTGCAAGCGACTCGCAAATGAACAACCAAGCAGTTGGAAAACTATACTTTTGCACTATCTAAAACCAGTTGGAGGTAAATTTATCCTATGTTGCGACTATAATATAAAAACCTTGCCCATCAAGCTTCCAATGTTTTATGAGGAATGCCTTAAATATTTCGCAGAATGCTCTGCTGCAAAGCAAGGCAGTTTACAAGACTCCACCAATCCAGATCTTTCAAAAATAATTTTATGGAACAATAAAGCTATTTGTGTGGATGGTAAGTCTGTCTATTAAAATAGGTTAGCAAATATAGGCATTCTCAGAATAGGAGACCTGATTTATGAACACAATAAGCTTCTGACTAAACATCTTCGAGAATTGAATATTTCACCATTAGATGCTTTCAGACTTACTTGTGTAATTGATGCTCTCCCAACTGAGCTATGAAGCCACACATTGGGAGCAAGGTCAAATTATTGACCTTGTAAGTGTATTTAACTTTCTAAGATGGAAAAAATTAATAAAATACAAAAAAAACCTCTGAACAATTTAATAAAAAGTCTTAATCTATTGCAGAAAGTCTGAGCCAAAATTGAAAGCTTCAAGACATTTAAAAAGAAAATCCCACTCTACACTATCAAAAGTCTTTACTAAGTCAATGAAAATCAGTAGACCTGGAATGTTTCCTTCGACAGTATAATTTATTAAGTCATAAATAGATCGAAATGTTTCTCCTATAAGGCGATCTTTAACGTAACCTGTCTGAATATGGTAAATAATATTTAACAATTATTCCATGAGCGCGCGTTGGATATGAGATGATAGATAGCCATCCAACAAGTGCGAGTGGAATAATTGTTTTTTAAGAAACGCCCTCAAAATATAGAAAACTAGACTACAATAAAAATAAAGAGGCGCAAAAAATCACGCATACGCTCGCCATTTTTGTAGATCATGGTATAATGGCTTCTATACCATGATGGCTAAGTCAGTGAAAACTCTCGAATTGCAATATCCAATGATCCGGTTTTTAATAATAGGTAATACACTTTTAATTCTTGAAGCAATTACTT
>JAEMPF020025655.1:2500-11826 GCA_022496165.2 Catalaphyllia jardinei | reverse complement strand
TAACCAACTTAAGCGAGTGTGTAAATTCATTATTTCCAATTCTTTAGCGCGATACTCAGCGATTAATTTCGCAATTCGATGGCCTATCTAGCTCAAAATGTTGAAGAAAACCCACGACATGTGCTTTGGAATAATAAAAGAAAGAAGAGGGCGGCAAACTATGATGCTCTTCTCATGTATGAAGGATTTTTACGAACACACTCCTTAGCAGAGAAAAATTATTATTGCATTTATCATGTGAAGTTCAACGTCTGAAGGGTTACCAAGCCCCTTGGAGTGTTCTCCTCGGAAACAGAATGGGTGAACGCCTAATAAACGCTTAATGAATGCCTATTGTTTAAAAGACGTATAATAAAACAATTACTAAATTCGGTTTTTGCATGATATCATGAATTATCAAAACCTCGTGTCTGTATTATCTGCCACAGATCTAACACAGACCTCGGTTTTGATAATTCACATGCTCAACCTCATCCAATAACTGTTTAGTATCTTATTTATAAATAAATTTTATGGCATTTCCTATTATTTATAGATAAAGGGAAAATGGCATAAATTCGGTCTAAATAATTAATTTACAAACAGCGCCCCATAGAAGCTCGAGTAAAAATTCGTAGGTGCTTGTCGAAGCCCAAACTCGAAAATTTACGAATCAGAGGATCATAAACTAAAAAAAAATAGGCGAAAATTTCATCTTATAGGGACTTTAAATCAGTTTTATTTTTTCCCGATAACATAAGCTTACATTTAGAACGACAAAAAATTCAAGACTGATGTAAATTACCGAACGTTATAAAAAACAAGATAATTTGGTTTTATCAACTGAGTTGATAATGTGAATTAGCCACCGTAAAGAGATTCAGAAGTGACGTTTCGAGCGCTAGCCCTTCGTCGGAGCGAAGGGCTAGCGCTCGAAACGTGAGCTTCTGAATCTCTTTACGGTAATAAAAAACAAATTTGCTTTTCCATCTAGCAACAAGCGGACATAGAGCCTACACAAGCTAAAATACAATACAGGGAATTGGTATTTAAAACACAAAGTGCGAATTCTTTTCGCTTGTCGATGACGGCACTTCGCGCTGTGCAAAGACAAATTGGGACTCTGTTGACTTACGCTGTGTGTAGAAATGTTGAATGTTTCTCCGTGAATGTTCGCCCTTGAAAAAGAGATAAGACTTGCTGAAGTAACTGTTGGCTGCGAACAGTGGTACATCATATTTTGCATTTTGTTAATTTTCTTAATTAACTTGAAACCTGAACTTGAAACTTGAACTTGGCTGAAGCTGAAGTGCTAACGATAAAATGTTGGATATATTCTGCTGCTGTTTCCGAAAGTGAACTAGATCGGGAAGCCAAAGCCATGTTTTTAAAACAAACTTCAAGCGAGCACTAATTTCTAGACCACGCTTCTGGGAAGTCATTTGAATGCTTTGCTCTGATTGGCTAATCGATTCTACTCTGGGCGATGATTGGTTATATTTTCACATGTGAAGAGTGTTATACGCGAAGTTGATTGGACGTCCGTCCGTCCGCTTTTTCACGTGTAAAAATATAGCACATATATAATTCTATTTGCAGGGTTTATTACCTAAAATTCTCGCTATATATACAATAAATTAAACTACTACTCGTTCTCTGATTAAAAATACAACCATCTTGAAACTATTCGTATCTGGAGTTATCTATTCCATAACTGATAGAAGAAATAACATCAACTTGACTAGTAAAGCTCAACGGGTCACTTCTAGCTCAGTGCAGCTTTCAACAGACATGAACTCAGTTTAGTCACTTTTTGTCCTCTGGTTTAAAGCCTGGGTGAGGAAAACGTTTCTTCAGCATTGAAAACAGCGATCTTTTGTCCCGGGTATTGGGATAATTGGCTTTCTTCTGAATTCCTCTCTTGGATCTACGAGGAAAAAGTCGATCATTGTATTGTTGTTCACTGATAATGATGGCCTCTTACAAGCGTAGAAAATAAAACCGTGGCTGACATTGAACTGAGACTTAAGGACGAGCCTCAAAACGGACAGTTCTTAGAGTGTTCTGCCTATACGCTTCAATTAATTGTATTCCCGATCGAGCGGGCGGAACGAGATGTATAGAAGAGTGCAGTGAGATGAGCCATGCAGCAAAGACCCGATACAATGCTTAAATTGAATACTTCGGTACATCAATAAGAAACAGCAAATAATTAAATGGCTGCAAACCTTATCACAACGCCGACACCCTGAGCACCACACGGTTCAATCAAACATAGAATTAAAGTTAAAAAAAAAATTGAAGAACTTGAAACAACGCATGGCGGTGATCATTACTGGTCTTGCTTGCTAGAAGTTGGTCTGAAATAAAACATAGATTCCGCTGTATAGGTACCTTAATCAACACATTAAACAGACAAAAATCGCGATATACTAACTGCGAGTGATTCCAAACGAATTTGAGACAATAAAACCACTTTTGATGCTCTAACAGATACGTGAGCAGCTAAACAACAGGGTGGAACACTTTTACCTACTGTATTAAGGTCAACAGATATTGGAAAAACCAATCAAAAACTCTCCTAATGACGTGAATGAAAGATTACTTCAGTTATCACGTGCCAGATACAAACATGAAATGAAATTGATTAAACAATTATTGGATGAGCTTTTTGTGATATCCAGAATAATCAAGGTCGAGGTAAAGGTTATCAGCCGAATCCGGAGGCTGAGGCTGATAACCATTGGCTCTTTGACTCCTTGACACCTTGACTAGACTCCCTTGAAAGAAAAAAATGGAAGTCACATTTCGCAACACAAAGCGCGCGAACTTGACATGATTATCCGTGACCTTGCGTCTCCTTGACACGATTATTTACAGTTATGATGGACGTTGCAGGATTTGATTTCGAAAGTTCACTGTACCCTTACCACCTTATGACATCCATTTTTACCCTGCGGAGTCTCCTTCGATCTTCCTCTTCCCGATTTGTCTAGGAAGATCGAAGGAGACCCAGCTCGCAGGGTAATCCATTTTCAAATCACACAGGAATTTGGTCAGTAACAATATTTTATTGATCCGGTAGAGCCGGTATGTTAAAAACCAGAACCAGAAACGCTTTTAGAAATTATGTTATATGCAAATCATAAACAAACACTTGAAACAATGCAAACATACTTTTGGAGTGGTGACATACAGCACACTATAGCTAGCTAAAAGAAAAATTATCATTGCTACGTTTATAATTTGACAAATATCTGTCTGCAACTGTAGAACTGTCGGTCATTTATTGTACGGCTTTTCGGTAAATAAAGTCATCTAGTCTATTTCATTGTGCCAAAAAGCATGAATGAACATTTAAACAATAAACGAAGCGCGTAACCATGCATGCAGCTGATGGTTAACAGCTTTTTTGAAGTAGTTTTCTCTCGACATAAATTCACTTTTATCAAGTTGCGTCGTCTTTTGCTTAGCAAGAGGGTGCAGGGGAGAGTTTGTGTTTCTTGAACCTCTAGAACAGCAATCGCTTACTCCTGCTGTTGGGTTCACCCGCTTTCATCTGACCTTCTTTAATTTATTGCATGCAGGGAATAAATATAATCATTTTCAGTAATTACTAGCGTTGAATTTGTGTCCATTGCTAAACTGAACAACTGAAAGGCCACGTCCGTTCATGATGAAAGACAGCGAACTAGAACTAAACTTCCCACGCATAATTATCGTTTTTCATGTTCCGCTGGCAAGCGTTGACAGTTGGCGCTGTGATTACCATTGTTTTGCTCGACTTTTCGAAAATCTGCCTGCCCCATCCAAGCCCTTTGTTGTTTTGCCCGGCGTGCAAAATCGATGAAAATCGATCATCGGAAAGCAAACGATAAAATCAATACAATCGATAGTAATTAATCGACTATTATCGATTGCCTCAATTTATCGATTAGAATAGATACTCACAATCTTATTCCTCGTAACTGTTCGATTATATCGATTTTCATCGATTGTCATCAACAATAGTCAGTAATTGAAAACGATAATGCTTGTTACCAAAGTTTTTTTGCCATTTTCGGCCTCAAAATGACGGTACAAAAATGACACTGAAAATGACGTCATCGTGGTTTTAACTTGGCAAAATAAATTAGATACTAAGCCGTCTTCTATATATTTGCACCCAGGAGTACCACAGAAGTTGGTTCCCGCCTAACTCCAGTTAACTTATTTCCATTACGTTGTAGAAGACATTCAGAACAACATGTGACGTCATAAACGACGTCACATTTAGTTATATGTTTATTTAATCGTTAATTCCTGCCCAAAAGGTCATAAAATTTGAGTACTGAATGAAAACAAACCTTACGTTGTTCAACTGTGGGTAAACAATTAAATCTGGGGCTTACAGCTGAAACAATTGCATATCCTTATGGGTGTTAATCGATACCCTCACCGATTAGGATGATTCCATCTTCTTCTACAAGCATATTACTTGAAAGATTCCCTACAAGGAAATACTCGTTCATATATTTGCCGCAAAGTAAATGATAAAGCGTGTGTTTTTTCCTCCGTTATAAAAAATATATGCCTTCTGTTACCGATAAATATCAGAAAATTCATCCGAAAAGTTTGTTTTTTAAACCTTAACTTGATGACTTATTAGTTGTCAATAAAGGTACACACACCATGTTCCTTAGTGAAATACATCACTGAGTTCATTTGTTGTCAGTGTTTTTACAGAAATGTATATTAACATTGTTCGATTGGCACCCACAAACACTGATCAATACAAAACAATTTAGCCTTCCTGCAACTGCAGCAGAGATTTGTACATCCAGTAGAGCATGAGCATGAGATGATTTCCTGACAGGCTTTTGGAGTCGGATCTTGTGTCATTAGGCATGGTTGAAGTTTGTCATCAGCAATCTTCTTCCATCCTAAAGTTTCAGGATCTGGAAGATGAGGCTCTCAGCAGTGAGCTTGTTTCTATACAATTGCCTGATAGTGGACACGCTTTACATGTAGTGATAAGGCATCACTTGTCGGTGCAGTGCCTCTGGCTTTCCTTTAATTCTTCGAGAAGCTCTATTTCACTTGGACAATTTATTCCACTTGTTATTAAGTCTTCTAAGACAGATGTCTGCCCAGTTCTGAGACTGTGATTCATCTCTGCTAACGCGTCTGGTGTAGGCATCAAATCATATTTCATCACGCTGTGGAGATCGAATTTGCAACCCGTGTCATAGGCAATGATTAGGCGTCGAAGAACATTTCGGTCGGCTCTTAAAATTGTGTTTTTTTCCTACTATTTTCTGCTCTTTACAACTTGATACACGTTATCATTAGTTGGAGCGTTAGTTCTTGTGCATCCGGCGTGTCTCAGAATCTCACTTTTGATGATCTATCTCGCTGCTGAAAACCTTTGCCCCACGAATTCTTTGATTTGTTGCCAACCAAGCGTTTTGGCTTTTAAGAGCGGGTCTTGATTCATCGGTGACGGGATCTGTAATGGCAATTTTATAAAGACAGGCTGGATGTTCTGCTTGAGAATGGTGAGCACTAAACACTCATCATTGTTGTCACAATCTTTCCTTCCAGGAGCAGATTCGTTGTGAAAGAACTTCTAAACATTGTGTGTGTATTTTCTGGTATCTGTGACCTTAGGGTATAGGACATAGCCCACCTACTGAATGCTGATGACGTCTTGGTTATGACCACAATTCCTCCAGCTCTTTTTCCTATCCCATTCAACCACCCAAGGCTGTGATCGGGACTGACCTGGTTGAACTTGTTTTCATTCCACTTGACAACGAATTTCCTTTCGTGAACTCTTCTGAGATTTCCTTTGATTCATCTCGGAAATGTACACTGATCCCCATCTTGCATATTTCAGATGGTTATATCTGACAAAATGTGGCAACATGTGGTGGAAAATATGCAAGTACAGGTCCCATTTCCCCTCTCTCTGTGGGCAAGTGAACATAAGGAGTAGATACCATTTCCATGTAGTTCCACCAAAACTTGAAACATTTTCCTCGGATCTTTGTGTGACGAATACGTCGAGCATCTTTTTAACTCTCGGCGGCTTCAGCAATGTTATCAGTGCCCCAGGATTTTCGGGAGAGCAAGTAAGGTAAGATATTTCTTGGAAGAGATCTGGGAACGATTTATGGCAGAATTCTTGTAGAAGAAACATCAGCAGCTGCCACAATGATTGCAGAGCAATCTTGTGAGCACGCATAGATCTCTTGTAGGCTTTTCCATTCATGACATGTTCGACTGCATTTGGCCCATTCTCGACCCATGCTACTTTCAAGCCTGATCCTTTGATATGGATTCCAATCGCTTTTTGGAAGCACATTGATCTATGAAGACCCTTAGGCTGTACAACAAGCTTCCTTTGCCCATTTTAGCTCAACGAGCTTATAATACAAAGCCTACTGTTAGAACTGTATGCTGTTGTCCTAGCGTGGCTGATATCCCCATGCACCTTTTAATTACGGTATTAAGAGTATCAAATTCATGCTCTGGAGGCTGAAGAATTGGCAGGTATCCCATTGTTGTTACATCTTGTTCATTCTGAGACAACGTCTGATTGCATCCGGTCCAAATTAAAAGATTAGGTTGTCTAACACTGCCGTTTTCAGAATCCAATGACTTCAAGGCGCTCTTCGCCAAGCTGGTATCTACTTGCAGAATTTGATCATAGCTAAAAATGTGGCCAACTTTATCAAAAGTGTAACAGATCTTTTGACCGTGTAACTTGATGAAGGGTGCTTCCCAGTCCAAAGTGCTTAGGTGTCCATTTCATTCCGCCATTAACACATAGGCAATGTCTTGAACACATAAAAGCACTTTGCACCTAGCCTCAGCTTCCTCCTCCTCCTCTACAGTTTCTCAGTGTAAAAGGTTTTGACCTCCAAACGAGAGTCGTAAGAAAATGTCCACACTGTCTGGAACACAGTCAGTGGCATCTTGCTCACTGAGACGGAGACTTTGAAGACCTGGCTCTTCCATCAAATCCCCGCGTATCTTCAGTGCTACATGGACCAGAAAAAAGAAACTATCTTCGTGTGGCTCGTATGTGGGCATTGTTAGCAAGTCACCGGTTTCAGCCCTCTCGTCTAGTCGTCGCTTCGGGAACATTTTAACTTGTCCCTTCTCTTGCATCATCCTTTGGCTTAACACTCTTCTGACAGAAGATACACCGTCTCAGGTCAACTTCCAAAGCTCTCCTGAGGGTCACAACTGAATCCATTCCAACATTTCACAGCTTTAAATACCGTTCTACCTGCCACAAATCGAGCGATGGTATACTAAACAACGAAGATGTGTATCCAGGCTCAGTTACCACTGAACTGGACTGGTCTCAGACACTGGGATTGAAACTAAAAAAGGGCGACCGTGAACGCGTTTCTGGTTTCACATTCAAATGCGTAGCCAGCAACTTCACTGAAAAAGCCCCATTGAACCCAAATGACAGTGCAAATGAAACAGTTTTCTGTTTTAATTCGGCCAGTTAAAAAGAACGTGTTTCTCTGTGTGAGGGAATATTATGAAAACATAAATGACGTCATGCACTGGCCCACGAGACGGCCCAGTCTTTAGTTCGTCAAAATACGAAGCATGTAACATATTGTGACTGAACTGGCTCCGAAAAATCCAAATTTGTAATATTTAACTCAGTGGTTTGCGCTTTTCTACACATTTATCATTGCGATGACGTCATTTAAAAAGGTCAATTTTGTGACGTCATTTTCAGACTGAAGAGCACAAAAAAAGCTTTAGTAACAATCATTTTCGTTTTCAGCACGTCAGATTACATTAGAAAACTCTTGTTACCAGCTCTTATTAAGAAATGCTTCTTGATTTTTCTGCGAAGGACTTTATGCAAATACCGACTAGTCAGACTTGCGCTCCCGGGATTTGCTGCGTATACAGCGTGCTTGACCGGTCGAACATGTAATTTCTTATTATCTTTAATGTGCGAGTTGGCCGTTTTTCTCGCGGCGCTACTATATCAATATGTGATTCTCAAGGCACATCATCATTTCTGTAACTGTGCTATTTTCAGTAGCTCAAGCAAAAAAATTCACCGTAAACTTTACTGATGTTCAGGTGGCTTAATGAATGCAATAAACTTTTGCTGTTGTTGTTGATACGTTAAATAGTTCATTAACCTTGCAATGCTATCGCTTTACAGAGTTAATAATTACAAATGATACGGTGAAGAAAGAAATCTAATCAAAAGAAAATAGGCTCCAACAATTCAAAGTTGAATTCCTTTCCTTTTATCGCAAACAAAGCAAATTTCTTGTCCATTTTTTTTCGCTAAATTTAAAAGGAAACAAGAAAAATCAATAATAGCGATGAAAATTCATAAATGCGATGACGATCGATTTTAATCGATACTCACAATTTTGTTGATGATTGATTTTCAGCGATTTCCGATATTAATCGATTAATCAATTATTTTGATTGATGTCAATTATATCGCCTTCGTCGATTAGGCACGCCGGGTGTTTCGCTGATTAGCAAAGGCCCACGATGACAGATTTCCACCACAAAGTTAACAAATTCTGGCAAAGATGTCCCAAGTGCGACCCATACTGAAGGTTAAGAATTAGACCTGTAAGTGTCTTCAAGAGCTCACTGATACATGATTCAGTAAGCTTCGCACAGCACTTATCTTGCTCAGATTGTTTTCATCACAACTCTAATTTTAATTCAAGAATTTTCTATTGGTTCTTGCAGAAAGCAAATTGAGTTGAGGTACAAAAATTGGCCTTTCTTTTTCTTTTTATTCAACAAGAAGTTCATATCAATTTTGTAGAATCCGACATAATTAACCTTTCTTTTTCCTAGTGCTACACCATTTTCTCCGAGCACAGACCGGTTTTACCTAAGGCGGAGTTTTACTTAAATAGGAGTGAAATTTGAAGTAGTTTCAAAAGGGAATTATTAAGATTAAAATGGATTGGGAAAGTTGACCCCCTCAAAAGAGAGTCCCAGATTAGCCTACGTAGCAGGCGTTTCCAAAAACTTAAGCGAAGGGAACGAAACAGGAAAAACTTAATACGCAAAGGGAACCAAACTGGGAGAGAATTCAAAAAATAAGGACCAGAGGGAGGGGGTGAGGCGAGCGAAGAAAACGCCTGCAATCAATCCCAGATATTTTATTAAACGCCCCCAAACATGCCGTGCTCCCTTGGGGCACAAACTGTCACACGAGAACCATTGATAATTAACTTTCTATTGACAAGTCACCAGCATGAGCTTGATAGAGTCCGGTAAAACAAATAGTACACGTAAATAGGCTTCTTTTTAATTGTCCGGTCTGTCATTTAAAATAACGAAGTTTG
>JAEMPF020025654.1:7500-11828 GCA_022496165.2 Catalaphyllia jardinei | reverse complement strand
CTTACATTCTAGTGTGTTTAAGAAGTAGTATTTATTAATCCATTCCAAATTCTTAGCAGAGCTATAGTTGCGTTCAGTTTATTTTCAGTATCAATCTAATTTCTGCTCTGGAAAGAGGATGTGAAGACAGTGACACGTGCTGTAATAAAGGGGAGCTCATTGCTTCACTGATAGGACAACTAACGATAACTTTAGCTAACTTCAGCTTGTTTATACTGTTTTTGTTTAATCAGTTTTAAAACTCCCCTTTGTACTTTGATAAGGGCAGGACGCAACCCAAAGGAACCCAAATTTTGGTTTCTCTTTTTTCTTTCTTTGCGCAATAAATGTTTCCTTGCTAATTAAATAAAGACATTTCCAAGTCAGCTGATATTTATTAGAACGGGTTTTAGGTTACTGTAGACCTTCAAAGGCCAAATTTTGTGATTTTTTTTTTCTTTGTTCCTGATTTAGCTAAAATATCGATTTAAAGTTTGGTCAAAAAACAACTTAAAATCATTCAATGATTGCGAGATATCGGCTCAAAACTATTTTGGAGAAGAGTTAATATATAACTAAAGGCGTTATAATCCTATTAAACACATCTAGCGCCCGTGAGTTTTTCGCGGTAAACATTTGCATATTTAGTTTACATTGTGCTATTTCGCGTTGTTTAGGCCGTTGGTATCGCTATATTTTTTTAATGTATAGTCTGTAAAAACTTACTTTATGAATTCATCGAAAAGAGAGAAGATGCCTTGGACAAAACCTCGTAAGAAACCCGCGTCGAATAAAAAAAGGAAAAAGGCGAATATTTGTCGTGTCCAGGCACAATAGTGTAAATGGCGAATCTTTCGTGGTCGCTTGCCCTGTTTGACAATTTGTTCACACTAGATTTCAAATTTTCAAGAAAGAATTCGTCATCATATCTATGAGACATTTCTATTCAGCTGGAATAGCGAAGCGCACAGTTTCTAAAAATAGATTATATCTCCAGAGACCCCCCACATGACTCAGACAAGAATTGCAATTCTGTAGAAGGTTTTGTATGAGCGCGTTGTCTTCTAGACCAGAAAATCCGGCAAAAAAGGAAAGATTGGTGGTGTAAGATTTTGGTTAGCGAAAATAATGTCATAAAGCAAACACTGTGTCCGTGGGTAGTGTAAAACAGACTCCGATGTGTCCAGAAAAGAGCATTAGTGTGACAAATTGCATGAGGATCTTACAAAGCCGCAGTGACATGGGGACAGATCCCAGTCCGGCAGTCGAGAACTTTTAGCGAGGCGGTTGCGACTAACAGATCAGAATACTTCTCAGTGAAACGTGTCACGAAGAAACCTATTTGTTGTTTATCCTGTTCTTCAAGAGAAGACTGATCTTATGCTAGAAATTCCCAAACTCGACCAGCCTAGCAGCCCGCTTAACAGAGCAGAATTTTGTGTACTGAGCAAGTTGGAGGACCATGATATTAAATAGCGCAGCGAGTAAAAACTGTTTTTATGTGCGAAGACGGAGCGGTCCACTTTCATCACGGCAGCGAATCGGATCTACGGTTGTTTATTTATGAGTTACTTTTTTACCTGGCTTGCCGACTTTCTTGTGGGTGATGCACCTGAATACCGAGTACAATAATAATATTTTTCTCTGTCATGGAGGTAAGGAATGTGTTCGTAAACAGTCTTCATACATGAGTAGCCCATCATATTTTGCCGCGTTCCTTCAAACTCCGTAATTTTATTATTCTAAGGTACATGTTGTGCGTTTTCTCCAACATTTTAAACTAGAGAGGCCATCAAATTGCGAAATTAGTCGCTGAGTATCGCGTGGAAGAGTTTTCGAGCGCCGTTGTTCCATACGTCGCTCTCAAAGAAGTAGCCCATGAAATAGTTTGTTTGTCTTAGTCACGACGCTATTGAAATACATTCAAGCACAGAACTTCAAAATAAAGTGAATTTATTGCGGTAATCACGCTTTCTTTTGGATCGCGCTCAGTTGAGTTGACTGGATGTTTGGATCTTTGGTGGTCGCCATAACTTTCCTTCTCTTTCGCTGGTTAGTGCCTCTTCTCTTTACTGTTTTTAAAGAAGCTTTTCTCCCTGATTTAACTGGCCATTTCTTTCGCTGCAATCACCATTCGACGGTGCTAGCTCGACTGCGACTGCAAAACTTCCCGCGAATTCAATGGGCTATTTTTGTTGCGGGCTCTCGGGGGGTTGAAGCTTGTGTTTCATTGGTCGGCGGCATGACTACGTTGACCGCCGCTTTCATGAGGTATACACTATAATAACCGGAAAGGATACATGAAGTACTAAGGTCTATTGACACTGTGCAGTTTGTTTAGTCGTACGTGCCAGCAGGAAGGCAGGTAATTCAGTTTAGCAAATAGTGTCAGTTTTGCGTTTGCGGGCTTGCGTGCGCCTACCATTAAATGAAATTTTAAAGGGCCCTAGTCAGCCTCGGCCATTTTCGATGCCATCGAAATTATTAATATAGTATGGTGAAGCCAAATCTTATTGATTTACTGTAAGCTGTGTTCCTGAAGGTATGTTTGATTATCTTGGGTAGTTTTATACTGATTTTTACCCGTTTTGACAGGCTCCGAATAAAATATAATAGCCAAATTCTCGCATGTAAACAAAAACAAAGGTGTGGCTGACTGGGGCCCTTTAACCATGTTTATTTCTTCTGATTTTACATTTTATCAGCTTTACGATGATATTTTCTTGGTTATAGCACAAGCGACGCGCATACCAATGATTCTTCGTAAGACACCCCTGAAGGTCTAAAGTAACCTTAAAGAAGGCTTTGTATATGGTAAGCAAAGTAAAGGAACATATTTCACAGTTCGACGCAAAACAAAGCTTTCGCGTGAGATTAAATTATCCTTTTTAGGCTCCTCTCTTCACTTTTCTGCTTTCGCTCTATCGTTCAGTTCTTTGCATCCAAAAAAGCCAGTACTAAAGAAACCAAAAAAATGTCGATTTTGTTACGGCTTGTAAAACATTTTGACAAAATAGCAGACAAGGGGCCTGTCCGGGAGTCGGACCCGGGACCTCTCGCACCCTAAGCGAGAATCATGCCACTAGACCAACAGGCCAAACCTAATGCAAAGTTGTTTGATAAAGCCCGTAATCTACTTCTCTTTGTTGAACCGGTAATGTAACATCACATTTTTTTTTACCGTCGCGCTCATTAATCGCCTGCTTCCGTGGCTAGAAGTTAAATTACTTGAACATAAGTCAGTGTATGTCTTTATGATATAGTAAAACATTGGTTTCTAAACGGCATAACTTGACCCCAGCCAATGATCGTTTAGTTTTTGACTAAGGATACCTGCGGAATTTGACGGTTAACATTGGTTTGCTCATTTGAAACATTTTCTTTTTCCTTAAGACACTATAACTTGCTACCCAACTGTAGCCAGCTCTTTGAAAATTTGACTGAGCTCCTTTATTACCCAGGCAGTGAGGCCTGGGTTTAAATTTCGGCTTTTTTTTTTTCCTCGTTCAGTCACAAATCGCCGTCTGGTCTCTACAGCGCATGCGTCACTAATGCAGCTTACGACTTGCGAATTTACAGCAGTTGTCGTCGCGAAAAAGCTACTACTATTGTAGGTCGGATTCCATGATTTCTAGGGCGATGAAATCACATACAAACGAACACACCGTTCGCGGTAGACTAATACTAAAGGTCGTTTAACGTTTTCGGAAAGGGTCGGTCTGCAAGGCTTACGAGAGATCAACAATTTACGAGCGAGTGTTTGGAGTGAATTCATCAAAAATCATGTTTAATATGCCAAAGGAGGTAGCTATCAACAGGGGCTATCGACTCTTCACCTTGATAAAAAGCATCTTCAGAAGCGTCATCGTATTTTTAGACGTGATCGTGAACCAAGTAGGATCTCAGCACGAACTCATCGTCTGAGCAACAAGAGCAGAAAGGTTAGAGAATATGTTTCCGTTGTTTACGAATGTGTTTGTTCGAGTACGGCTAAGTAAAACGCTCTGAGAAACTTCGTAACGTGCAATAAAGTTAAAATCTCGAACTAAACGATATTCTCTCGTTATTTTCTTGTAACAGAGGTATGTGTCTTCTCAAGAATGAAACCCATGTAGCGAATTATTGTACATTAAGATAAAATAAACTAATGTATGAGTTGACCCCAGCAAAACAACTCTTGAATTGTATTGTCACGCAATCCTGAAACCATTCAGTGGATGAAGTCAAGAAATTGTGATGTTATAGGAGATTAATAAAGATTACACTTCTCTTATTTTTAAATCTGTGTTATCCCAAACCTGAGATATTCCTCGAATTATTTTGAACAAATTACCAGAGCCCAGGGTGGC
>JAEMPF020025653.1:0-11832 GCA_022496165.2 Catalaphyllia jardinei | reverse complement strand
GTGAGCTCTCGGAGTAATCACTATTATCAAACTTTTGTTTATCATTCCAGAAGTCTTCATACACATCTTCAGCTTCAATCTCATAAGTCAAGCTATCTGTGTCCGTAAATAGCAACTTGGCTTTGCTTCCATATTTCTCTTTAATATAATTGTAATGGAAATCATACATCAATGTCTTACTGAGATCCAAGATACACATCCCTACATATGCTGGCCTGTTCAGAGTGAGGGTTTCTTTGATTTTATGCACAGCCACCAGATTCTCATTGAAGATCTTACTACTAACATATGTTGGCTTACTTGTTAATTTTAACAGCTTTTTCTCATCTGTTACTAATCTAACATCTACTCACTTTCTAATATTTTCCATTGTTTTACCGAATACACTGTTATTCATAAGCTTGAAGAAATCCTTTTCAAAGGCATTCTTAGCTTTTTTCCGTTTCTCGGTATTGAAATCAATATATTGTTTTAACCAAGGAGATTGATTGAACTTAAGTACTCGATGGACTTTGGTAACCTTCAAACCAAGATCAATATATAATTGGAGGTTCCTGTAATGTAAAACGTACTTTTCTTTTTTCCTCAAGGTTGGTATGAGCTTGTGGACCAGACCGGTTGATATATTATATTTCTCAGATATTTTTTTGCAGTAATCAGATAGCATATCATTTGTTACTTTTACCTTTTCTGCTGCTAGTGGATAATCATTATGAAGGTCATGCAGTTCTTCAGGGTATTCCAAGTCTACTTCCAGTATCAAACCTTTCTCACTATCTTCTTTGTACTTTGCTAGGTTTATCTTATCAATCTGTTTTTGTGTCATCCATCTGAATCCACCTGTTGGTAGATACTGACTCATAGCCCAACCGTAAAGGTTATTAGCATCAAGATACATGATATACTTTGAGGGCGCCTTCTCATCGTATTCTCTAATGTATTTATTGTTTGCTTTACCATAGCATCCCATGACAAACCAGGGGATGTGAAATAATGGCATGGGTCTAATTTATAATATTCTAAACATGTTTTCTTGAAATTCTCAAATACATCTGCTAATAGTAAGATATCTGATTTCAAATATAAGTCATGATACTCACCCATATTCTTCAAATTAAATTTATTCCAAATATTTTGAGCATGTTTGTAATCATCTTCTGATATATGTTCATTATTTAAAATACTGTAGAATTCTTCTTTTGATGGCAGCTGTTCTTTGAACTTATCAAAACTATCCATTAATCATAAGGATAAACTCCCTTTCTAGTCATCAGATCTAGCTCTTTGCCATTGAATACTTCTGATGTATATATTTCAATGATTCTTTCGGCATATTGCTCACTAGTTTTTCTAAACTGGAGCTCATAAATTGTAAACTGTCAAGGAAAACTAAGCTATTACCAAGCATAAAAGCCATATATTTCTCCATATTGTTGGGTATAGCATTGATGTTCATTTGACATTTTTCACCTTTCTTATTTGTATATACGTTTCTTAACAATAGCTCCAATCTCCTGCATGATGAAATGAGAGTCATAGCCGCGGAGATTATGAAATATAACAGGTATTTTTACTTCTTCTGGGTTTACTCTAAGTTTTAAATTACAATCTTGATGAGCGGATCCTCTATATTTACTGGTGAAATGACAGTGGTCTCGAACTCGAATATCTTTATCAGTATATTTTTTATCGCAAATATGACATTCTTCAGCTTTTTGAAATTGCTTTTCATCTTCTTTTGTCATTCTCAATGGTTTATTGAATTCTTTTTTTCATCACTCTCACAATATTTGACTTCTTCCAACATAGCTTCCATGAATTTGAAAACTGCCTTTTCACCTCTATACGTTTTAGCAGGTTTGCTGTATTTATCGTCATAGCAACAGACAACCTTATAACCATATCCACAGTCTGTATGCTCCTGGTATGCCTCTGTATATGATTTGTTGTTATTGAGTTGGCAACCAGATATCTTTTCTGTTAAAGCCTCGAAGTCTGCATAGATCACAAATGGCACAGGCTGTTGTTTATTATGATTATTGTATTTTAGGATATTGTTATCCTTATCAGGCATTTTTACTGCTTGTGCTCCATTGACTTGTATGCAATTGTCTTTGTGATTGTTCAAGACTCTTTCAGAGCTGAAGCACTGGAGACAATGCACGCAAAAGTGCTTCCTATGTTCATACTTCGTTTGGTTGAACATGAACCTGTTGAAATCTTTAATTAAAACATAATGTTTATTATCATTTTCAGTTATCAATAATAAATGCATATGTTTGTCATATTTTTCTTTTGAAACAAATATTGGATATGGTTGTTTGTTTTCGTATCCACATACATTAATATTGATCTCATTTCGCTTTTTAATTTTATTATTGCTTTGTGGTTACTGGAAATTCAATTCCTGAATAATCTAAATTTTTAACATATTCCTTGTCTGATTTTTTGATCCTCTGCGGATCTTTATCTTGGGGATTTAAGCACCTGATGTGACACCATCTGAAGCATTCATTATCCTCATTTTTCATGTTGATCAATCCCTTTTTACTGTTTCTGAGTTCTGGGGGAAGTTCAATGTATGATGAGCCTTTCATTGGTTGATACTATACAGTATTAAGATAATGATTGTCAACAGATTCAATAGTCCAACCAGAACCTTCAGAAATCCATTGAGCTGTCATATTCAGGATTTGTTGTTTGGATAATTCTAATGCTCCAGGGTTTTCTGTGTTATTGAAGTGTGCGGTTTTGTACACTATTTCATTATTTGCTAATTTTTTGAATGTCACCTTGAGTGTTTCAACGAATTTCAGACCTTTCATAGGGCTTTTACTCCGGGTAGAAGAGCACAGAACACGTCATCAAAATGGAATTAGTGTTACGACATATTAAACACAAGCTACGGCATAATTTTGTAGAGTTGAATAATTTTGTAGATAATTTTGTAGAGTTGAATAATTTTGTAGGTGTGAAGTCTGGAAGTGTGGAAGTCTGGAAGTCTGGAAGTCTGGCAGTGTGGAAGTCTGGAAGTGTGGAAGTCTGGAAGTCTGGCAGTGTGGAAGTGTGGAAGTCTGGCAGTGTGGAAGTCTGGAAGTCTGGAATTGTGGAAGTGTGGCAGTATGGAAGTCTGGAAGTCTGGAAGTGTGGCAGTGTGGAAGTCTGGCAGTCTGGCAGTGTGGAAGTGTGGCAGTGTGGCAGTGTGGAAGTGTGGAAGTGTGGCAGTGTGGAAGTGTGGAAGTCTGGCAGTGTGGAAGTGTTTAAGTCTGGCAGTGTGGAAGTGTGGAAGTTTGGCAGTGTGGAAGTCTGGAAGTCTGGAATTGTTTAAGTCTGGCAGTGTGGAAATGTGGAAGTTTGGCAGTGTGGCAGTGTGGAAGTCTGGCAGTAACAATGATATTATCATTGCAAGTTGAATAAAATGCAACTTTAAATCAACAACCAATTTAACATAATAAATTTCATTTAATACAATAAAATAATCAATTTGAAATTATGGTAAAATTATTTCCATTTATTAATATATATATTAAAATGTTCATTTTTATTGCATGAGCTCCAAACAGTAACACCAAACAGTAACTAAAAATTGATGAAATTGCACATAATAATATTATATTAAAGAAATGTGCAGCATTCTGATCTTTAAGGGAAAATGTGTTTTCAAATTAAGGATTTCTTGGATCAGTTAATTTTCCAAGGATGTTTGTCACCTCCTCCATGCCCCGTACAAGTATGTTAAATTATTATTCTTCACTTTTACTCCTCAAAAATAACAACCCTTTCATCTCGGATGCTGCAAATGAAAGAACCCCTAAGATTGCTAAGAAAAAAAAATACAAAATACAGTACGTTATCCAGTAACTTGTAATATGTCTCACTTCAGGGAAAATTTCTCTTGTATCTCTTGTCATTCCAAGGTTTTCATCTGCATTTCAACACACTTTCACTAGTTACTGCATGTCAAGATTAAAAGCCACTTGACTCATGTAAACCTCTCTAAAAAGAATTGCCTGATGTCTCAAGTATTTTAACTTCCCTTCCACTTGTTTTTTTGTTTTGTTATTTACAGGGAATGGCAAGGCATTGTTATTGACTAGATCACACAGTGAGTTGTAGGTTGGCATCAAATATGTGACATCATTACTATTTACCTTATCTCCTACTTTGTCTAGCATAACCTCAAACAAAATAGTCTCTAATTCAGACCAAGAGATAGTGGCAGTCAAATTAGCTTGAGTTTGTGAAATTAAATCTAAACTGTTCATTCGGTTCCTCTGGACAAAGTGTTCCTCCCTTTTTCGTTGCTGTTTTCCAGCATTTAATTCACTCCTTGAGGTTGACTTTTCTTGCTTTCCAAAATAATTACCTATAATTATTAATTAATAATTAAGGCAATTACAGTTCTTACACCCCTGTCGCGAAAGAAAACACGGGCAAGAAATTCTTCGTTCACCTGGGATTTGCACACAGAATTCCTTCAAGTTTCCATCAGCAGATCTCTTTTTGGCCCCACCTTTTCCACATCGACATGTTAAATGAGGGCTCCTGGTGTCATCACTGTTTTGAGATAGGGATAGAATTTCATCTGCACAGCTACTGCTACTGTTTGTTACTGTGTCCCAGAAAATCACAGCATCATAATGCCCTGGACCTGCGTGATTGAATGCTAAATATATAGGTGTCCCAGTCAGAGGCTTCGATCTTGGTGACACAGGAATAATTGCAAAATGCTCCATTGCAGTGAACACTGTAACTGGCATCCTCAGAACATTTGAAACCCCCAGTAACATCATGTTTCCGAGCTCACCAGTGAAAACCCCATTGTTTCTAAATTCAACTGCCTTTTCCTCAAGGTCAGTGTCCACAAGAAACTTCTGATACTCGTCTTTGTTTGACAACCACTCATCAACAAGTTTTCCTCTCAAGAGTTGCACTTTCTCTGGTAATGTTTTCTCCTGGAGTCCTAACATCTGTACATGATCAGTTAGTTCCTTGTTATTAACATAAGGTAATAGCTGTTCTAGTTGTAACAGCACAGAGGTAAACAAACAGTCTCCATCTTTTGGAACTGATACAATTTCAAATCCTAGTCCAGATATTAAGGGATTAAGTTTACCAGCATTTGTATCAAAATTGTCAGCTTTACAGTGGAATGTATCAAAAGCAAACAAGACTTGCTGATGCATCAAATGGAGAAACCTTAGATTGAACACAGAGAGGAGGCCTCTTTCTTTAAGATCTTGATATTGAATGTAAAGAATAACTGTTTGATCAAAAATAGATATAAGTTCCTCTTTTGACAAGTTTTCTGTTTCTAGGTCAATTGCCTCATGATCCCCAGATTCTAAATTAACAATATCTAGGCTGAATGGATTCTGTTCATAATGTTCAAGAATTACTCTTGGTAAATTCTGGTCAGACACCGCAGAACTGTGTGCAACACCAAACCACTCACTATTGCATGGTTTGCTGTCAGATAGTTGATTACTTAAACAGTCAATTGGTGGTATTACAGCATCACTTCCATTTAGCCTTTTTTCATTCCATGCATAAAAATATGTGGTGAACAATGCTACTGCTAAAACAACAGACAGTCTGTTGCGATGCACTGCTTTCCTGAGCCATTTATGAAGATTTTCATTTCTTTCTGAGCCACATCCAACCGGAATGTCCGAGAGACATCCTTTAGTTATATGCTTCCTTAGTTTTCTTATTTCCTCCATTGCTTTTACTGTAAGTATGGGCCTGTCTTCAAATGTTACAGTTTTCCATTTTGCCTCAAATGGATTCAAATTTTTAAGGATCTCTTCTGATGTAGGTGTTGGCTTCTTCCTAATGGGGCCTGAATCATCCGCACACCTGAAAACTTTGGAAAAATCAGCAGAGCAGGCCACATGGAAAGGATGTCTCTTTGGCATTGAAGTAACCACTCTTGACACTGCATGAAACAGGTCCAATTTAACATTGCAACTTGACGTGAAAACACTTTGGAGTTTTCCTCTCCAACTGCAGCAGTTATCAATGTAGCATGTTTTGACTTGCTGCTGTTTTGCCTCACACCGAGAGTTGATCCTCTGTAGTAGATCTCTGATGTTTTCAAATGATGTCCCTTTTGTTAACTGCCACCCCATGACTTGTCCCTTTTCATTCAGCACACAAAATAAAGAGTCGAACATCTTTTCCCATTTGTTGTCTGACTTCCGCTTGATTCCTACATTGCAGGCTACTTTAAAAGTATGATCCATAGAAATCCAGTCATCAGTTCCAACTTCACAGATCATCCTATGTGTGTAAAGTTTCTCTTTTTCCCAAAAATCGGCGAGGAAAATAGTTTCTATGAAATCATTACTGGGGGTGCTCCACATGCTCATTATGTTTTGCTCTAATGTAGAAGGAGAAATATTTGCAACAGTCGGGTTATGAATGGATAAGGTTTTACATCTTTCTGCCAAACTGCTCCAAAGTTGTTGTTTCATAAGTTTTGCGATTGCAGAAAATGTTAGTTCCGACAAAACATAGGAAGAAATCGCAGTTTGCACATCCCTAGTGATACCTGATAGGTGTGACAAAATGAAAGGTGGACTGTCCGTGTGACGCAGCTGCATCAGTATGTGCCCATCGTGGGCAACTACCTCGTGATTGTTCAGTTGGCAGCGATATACTCGACTTACTAATACAACAGGAGCGGTCAGGCCATATAGTCGTTGAGGATTACTCCTTTTGGTTTTTCCGTCTTTCCGACCAACGGCTCTGAGAAAGCTATTTCTGCCTTTACATGCTTCTTTGGGACATTGTAGGACTCTTTTTAATGACGGAATTTTTGAGAGTGGATCCCAGAATAATATGTCTGGAAAAAATACAGGTTAAATTGCTCCACGAGTGGTTCAGCTTGGTTGACTCCAGATCCTCTAGATATAGATGCCTGCATTGAAGCAATTGAAGACGGAGGAGGATGACAAAACGAAATTCGTTCAGTCCTAGGTGTCATCGAATCCGTAAGCGATTTTTGAATGTAAGTCTTGAGATTGTCATCAAAAGTTGCAGTCGCAAAATATGTACTAAAGCAAGCAAAACTTCCAAACATATAAAGTATAAACTGTAGCGTGTCGTAACCACCGCACGCCATCTTGAATATTTCTCATCTCCAGATCACCTCTCCTTTTTCTCCGACGAGCAATGGGGAGTCTCCTCTCGGGAATTGCGAGGGCAATCGCCCAAATTTTGATTTACCCGACTAAAAGCCGAAGAGTTATTTATGGCGTGGCGCCAAAGGTCATATTTCCGCACGAAAATCTGAATAGTCATTGTACTTTGTACATGGTCAAAGAAGATGGCTTCGCATACACCTAAGCGAATGCGTTTGACAAAAACCGTCAAAGTTGACGACAAACGAATAAATGATGTAGCTGTCAAAGCAGCCGATTGCCTTGGGACAAGATTTCTCCGCCGTACTTTACAGCATGGCTCGACGTATTCGCAAAAGCTCATGGGGCAGCGAAGGAGCTGATGTTTATGGCCATCCTTCCGACTATTTCTGCTCTCCTGGGGCTAAGTAAACTGCAAAGGACCCCAACATACAAAGAGAACTTGAGTTTGTTCACTTTGTGCATTTGTCCTCCATCCGGTGGCAAAAATCAGTGTTTTTCATTTGGGTGCAAGCAGCCAGTTACATCGGTTGAAGAAAAGCAGGGAAAGTGTTTGTTGTTGGATAAAGTTACTGAGGCTGGGCTTCGACAACACCTAATGCAGAATGATGGCATTGCCCTGATCATGAACGAGGAAATGGAGGACACTCTTCGAAATATTCAAATAGAAAGAGAATGGGGACTCTTTGTACACCAACAATGGAAGTCACGGTTCAAGGCAAACTATTGAACAGACTAGTGTTTCCATTGGTGGATTCATGCAAGTAAGTTGTTCAGATGGAGTAATTTGTTGTAAACAGTTAACGAGTATTAGGTCATCTCATAATTTTAATTTGGCGCCATTAGTACAGTCCTAAGGTGCAGACGATCTAAAATCCTGCGGGAGGGAGACAAGTGGGTTATTACACCTACCCCCTCCCCCCCACACCCACCCTGAGCTTAACATTGAAACAAAAGTAGAAAAATTCAAATCAAAACGGAGAATTTTGTGAGTTTGCAATACAGTCAAATGCAGGACACAATAGTGAATCTCTATGCTGAAATTTGGTAACATAGCCCAAACTTTTTTTGACCCCTAAAAGAGACCACGTTTAAACACACAGAACTGAAAACTACATAATGATGCCAAAGACATTATCAACTAATACTTCTACCCATGAGTAGTTGTTAAGAGCATCGTCATAAATTTTCAGTTCATCATATTCACAAATTGCATCTTTGGCATTTCATAGCTGAATATAATGTTGTTTCCTCCCCCCCCTTCCTCGGCCACTTGATCCCTTCCTTCCCCTGGTTATAGATCTGTCCACTTAAAAGCACATTATTACTCATTTTTTATTATGTTTGAATGCTTCATTGAAACCAGCAAATGGACAACTTTTTTCCCTCAATACTACTGTGGTAGATTTGAACACCTTTTTCTTATTCTGCTTTCAAGCCCCTCCCCCTTTAAAGTTATAACCCACCCAAAATCCAAGGTAGACTTGTTTAACCCCAGGGCCTATAAGGAGCAGTTTACAGGAAAAAATTCTGATGCAGGTGTTAGTATTTGCATAATTATATTGTTTAAGGGATAAATTACTTACAAACCTGCCAAAAAAAGCAATTTTCTAAAAGAAGCAATGTTTTTGTTTTTTCCCCTGGTAGGTAAGACAGTTGTTCAGTGACATTTATCCCTCCATGGTTTCCACACAAAGTGGTTTCAATCTTCGATTCTTGTTTGCAATTATGCGTCCAACTGCCCACACCAGGAGAGAAACAGAACCTTTTGCTGAAGAACTGAGTAACACCAACGTGCCCCAGCTCCATGAAGTCTACAAAGCCATCTTCCAGGAACACTGTAACGGAGACATTGTCTACACATTAAGTGATGGAGCTTTGGAACTTTATGACCGATTTGATGAAGCCATCTGCCAAAAACTTAATGACAAGTGGAGGAATGGCAAATTTTTAGACAATGGAACCACTGAAGGGGTAAAGAGAGGCGTCTCCTGTTGCGCTTGAGTGTGTCATTGTTTGTTTTGTACAGTTATGTAAGGCGTCACTTGTTCCATCATATGGCCCAGTTCCACGTGTAGTTCCAGAGGCATACATGAAATATGCAATTAACTTGATGGAGTACTTTCAAAACCAGCGCAGAGAAAAAGATCAGGTACAGCTATATGGTTCATGCATAATGTATCTTTTAATTCCACCTGTGAATATGATCAGGGATAGGTAGAAATGTTTGATAAATCAGGTTTGTTTGTTGACATGGAAATTTTGTCATTATTTTAGATCCTTCTTGATGAAAACGAGAAGCCACAGGCTGACAACCTCTTGGACAAGATACTAAGATTCCCAGGCCCTGTCTGCACCATCACCAACCTGAGAGCAGCTGCCTCTTCAAAGGCTCGGAACGAGTGGACACCTCCCCTTGTGAGAGATGCAATGGAAACATTGGCAAGTTCAGGGGATGGCAATATGAAGGTTGGGGAAGTTGTGACTTTGGACAGAACCGTCGCATTTGTTAAACGGTCCCCAGAGTCTGTCACAAATGACGTGCTAAAGAAGTACACAAACATAACCATGGAGTATGAACAGTGGTTTACTTTGAATGACTTTAACTTGCCAACAGGGAAACGCAATAGCATAATTGCCAAGTCTCGCTACTCAGCTGAAATTCAGGATTTTCTGAAAAAAGAGAATTAGATAAGTTTTTCAGTTGTTTCCTGCAGAAATGTTATAAATGTGTCAAACTATATTATGAGACATACTGTTGATGTGTGACAAATTACGACTGTTCCAATAGAGCAGTTTTCAGTTGGGTGTTGAAAGTAATTAGACAAATGAAATCTAATAGTCTAGTAGTCTAATTGAGAGGTAATTGGTTTGAGTTTGGTTTTAAGACACTCAATTGAAAACCACTCTATCTTTATAACAAAACCAAGTTTATGATGTAACTGCACTTCCACACATGTCTGGAAGTGGTGTGAGGATTCCTACTGACTACTGAGTCAAAGTTTCTTACCCCATGGTATATCTTTTTCTTTATGTGGTTATATTGTGTACAATACAGTGTACTGCTAACAATGTTATTGTTGTATTATATTACAATCAAGCGGGGGAGTGCAATGACTTAGTTCAAGATGGAGCATAAATTTAGTGAAGTATAAAGAGTTATAAACACCTTACATGGGATAACGAAAGAGCTGAATATCATTAAATAGATTATGCATTTTTAATATAGATGCACTGTATAAACTATATGTCTTTAAGTCCTAGAGGTTACATGTATATACTTGTTTTTGAAATTTTAGAGTGGTTTGGTCTCTTGTAAGGTTGAGAAGAAACAATGCAAAATAATATAATTATGTATATTTCATCAATTTTCCGTTACTGTTTGGTGTTACTGTTTGGAGCTCATGCAAAAAAAATGAACATTTTAATATATATTTTAAATAAATGGAAATAATTTTACAGCAATTTCAAATTGATTATTTTATTGTATTAAATGAAATTTATTATATTAAATTGGTTGTTGATTTAAAGTTGCATTTTATTCAATTTGCAATAATAATATCATTGTTACACTTCAGACTGCCACACTTCCACACGTCCACACTGCCAGACTTCCACACTTTCACACTTGCACACTGCCACACTTCCACACTGCCAGACTTCCAGACTTCCACACTTCCACACTTCCACACTGCCAGACTTCCACACTTCCAGACTGCCAGACTTCCACACTTCCAGACTGCCACACTTCCACACTTCCAGACTTCACACCTACAAAATTATTCAACTCTACAAAATTATCTACAAAATTATTCAACTCTACAAAATTATGCAGTAGCTTGTGTTTAATTATGTCGTAACACTAATTCCATTTTGATGACGTGTTCTGTGCTCTTCTACCCGGAGTAAAAGCCTTTCATAGATGTAAGCATCCTCACAATATGATATTCAACTGCTTTTCTCGTGTTTTGCAGTTGCTCAAGAGGATCTTTGTTGTTTCTGATGCTGATTTGGAAGGACTTTGTATAACCTTTTAGAGCTCTAGCAGTTTCCTCTATCTTAGTCCTTTGTAGTGGGACTGGTTTAATCATGTTGTCTTAGCAGGGTTGTTGGAATTATATCACGATTAAGGCACTCTGTCCCTCTGAATACTTTAATCCAAGTTTACCGTTCTCTGATTTTCCCATATACACACTACGGAATTGCTGCTTGGGGCCAAGCTGCACAGGTTTATTTGAGGAAAGTCTTTATCTTACAAAAACGAGCTCTTCGGCTAATGTTCTTTGCTGGTAACAGATCTCATGCTATTCCTTTATTTGTCTCTGCTAATGTCTTACCCCTCAATATGCTTTATTTTGAAACAGTATGCTCCCTTATGCAAGACATTTCTACCAATTCTGCACCTCAGAATATCTGTGATCTTTTTACTTGTTCATCTGACCTTCATACATATAACACTAGATTCTCTGATGCTGGTAATTTATACATTAATAAATCAAGACTGAGAATTCAGCTTAATTCATTTTCCATTCTCAGAGCTAAATTGTGGAATTGCCTGAAGCCTGATCTGCGTAAACTTAGGAAACAACCTTTCAAAAATAAAATTCATCAATTTTTACTTGCGGTACTTAGTAATGAGGATGATTATGTTGATGTCTCTACATTAATGTTAAAAATAGCTAATTAT
>JAEMPF020025652.1:0-11834 GCA_022496165.2 Catalaphyllia jardinei | reverse complement strand
TTAGAACTAAGATAGTTTGGAGCCAACCCGTGCAGAGACCTGTAAACCATCGTAGCTCTTTGAAATCGTTGCTGGCAAGCTAGGTTTTTCCACCCTAGAAGTTTGAGAAGGTGACCAGCATCTACGTCATAGCTTGAGTAGGTCAGAACACGGGCTGCTCTGTTTTGTAGCTTTTGAACCTTATTCCGTAAGGTTATCCCACAGTTTCCCCAAACAATGTTGCAATAATCAAAGTGTGGCTGTATTAAAGCTTGATATATTAGTTTTAAGGTCGCCTGAGGGACAAGGTGCCTTATTCGTTTTATGGCCCCGATACCAGAAGCGACTTTCTTTGTTACTTTCTCGATATGGCCATTCCAATCAAGTCTGTCATCGATGGTCACTCCAAGTGATTTTACAGTAGTGACCTGGCTAACTTCAAAATCGTTAATTGCAAATGTCGGGGACTCTGTGAGAGTACTTAGCCTCTGCCTAGATCCGATAAGCATAAATTCGGTTTTAGTCATATTTAGAGTAAGTTTGTTTGCTTTCAGCCAATTGTGAACATTTTCTAAATCTTGATTTAGATGCAACTGAATATTGTCTACATTATCACCTGCGTACGTAAGGTGGGTGTCATCAGCGTACATCCTCGGCTCACAATTTGAAAGACAGTTTGGAAGATCGTTGATGTATAACAGAAATAATAATGGACCTAAAATCGTCCCCTGGGGTACACCGCAACTTAGGTGTATTACCGCAACTTAGGTGTATTACTCGTAGGTGTATTACGAATATGTTGTTAAATTATAAAGCAAAGACTTTCCTGGTGTTTTGTTTCCGCTGGAAGCGGTCCTACCCAGACCTTGCACATCCATGGCGCGCCGCTTGGAATTGGGAAATCTGGGAACAAAATTATTCTTTATTGCTTGTTTGTCAACGTCCGGTGAAACTGCGCACTCTCTGTTAATGGCCAGGCAACCTAAAACGGTCCCTCAAACGCATTTGTAATCATTTGCATATATTCTTATTTTCATATATAACTGCATACATAGAACAGTTCTACTTTTTCATTTTGCAGTAGTCATCTGCGCCAATATGGCGCCTACTTTTTGACTGGCAAAAACTTACTTTGTTTTTTTTTCTCGAAACTTTATAGATCTCTGGAATATAAAGAATTCTTGGGGGTAGCCTTTTCACCTCTGAGCACGGTGCATTTTACCCGATGCATATAAAGCGAGATTAAAACCGTGGCTTGTTTTTTACGTAAGCTTTTAGATACATTGTTATGGAAGATTTTGGTGACTTGTGACTCATCGGGTGATAGGCTTATGACGTCACGACTTGGCAGGTTTTCATATTGCAACCATCAGTTCTGTTCACATATAAAAACACGGAAAAAACACGGAAAAAACACGGATAAAAACACGGAAAATTAATGTTCCAAATTTTTTCTCAAGTAAATATATAAGTACTATCTACTTGAAACAAATTAATTCATCCGTATACCATGTTTAGGGGACTATGTTGGTCACGAATGACAACAGAAAAAAATCATTGAAAAAATGGCCTTTTTAGGTTTAATTTGTCATTCGTAATTTATCTTTGTCTTCCTCAGCGGTATTAATTCTCCTTTATTTTCGATCTATAACATTTCTTTGGAGTTGATCTGCCTAAGAAGATCGTCATTCTACAATCATTTTTCAAGTTGAGATAACTGATTGTATACATCAGAAAAACAAAACATCACTTAGAAGCATCATGGTATAGGTTTTTGAACTGCACGTGTAATGTTGCGTTCTAGCGCCGGCTCTTAGGAAGTGTAGATGTCCCCACATGCTGCACTATCCATTTTGTTTCCTCTTTATTTGTGTTCAAACCTTTTAACGGATAGGAATTCATACACAATTACATTTGAGCCATTTAATGTAGAGGAAACCTTGTATGCATGCATGTATGCATGCATAATGAGTTCGGCGCCAGGCACTGGTGTGGGGTGGGGCAGCGAGGGTGGGGAGGAGGAAGGACGATATTTTTGGGAACTCGCTGCTACTGACCAAGAGAAACTTAACTGGATTTGTTTTCTTTTAAAATTCGCCCTGAATAATTTTTAGCACAGAATATGTTGAACTTTTTCTTAGTCTTATAGGGTAAAGCCTTCTAGACTGCAGTGGACCTCGTGATCAACCCCAGTAACAAAAAGAAAACCAAAACAGACAATGTATGTTATGTGGTTCATAAAGAGTCTTTATTAACTTTGCTTAATTCAGTATTCGTATTTGAAATATAATGGATGACCAAGGATGACCAAGGGTGACGAGGCCAAACTCGATACCTTTCAGCATAAGTGCCTGCGTAGGCTTTTAAAAATCTATTGGCCTATGCGCATGTCCAATGAAGAAGTGCGCAGGAGAGCCAACACTGAGACCATCAGCGAACTAGTTAGGAAAAGGAGGTGGACATGGATAGGGCACGTGCTGCGCATGACCAACAGCTACCTCCCACGAGTTGCCATGACATGGACACCGGAAGGGAAACGTCAAAGAGGAAGACCTAAAGAAACGTGGAGAAGGCGAGAATGGCAATGGGTTTCAACTCTTGGGTTGAGGCAGGATTGGCAGCAGCAAACAGGGTATCTTGGAGGAGCATGATTTCCGGCCCTATTCTCCAGAGGAGGAACAGATCATGATGAATTGAAATATAATCATAATTGTGGTAGATACAGGGTTTAATCATGACAATTTTCTCCAAACAAAACAGTATAATAAAGATTAATTTGTAATGCGACTTAAAATATATTGACCTCTTCGATCGCTTAACTTCAAAGTCACTATAACAACGACCTGTCGACTTAACCATGTTCGACGCATGAAAAAAGCTTCTAATAAAAGAACTTGAATAAAATATTACTTTTCTCCAACAAAAAAATTAAAATAAAACTTTGTTATGCTACTTAAAATGTTCTGATCTCTTTGCCTAACTTCAAAGCTATTTTTAACAGCAACTATAAGTTGGACTCGATCATTAAATGTTTTCTACTGATTTAGAACCCTAGCGGGTTACCACTTGTATTGGAAACCAATATCTATTTATTGCAGACAATTCTGCACGTCGGATCATAAATCGCCGGGCAGAAAAAGGAAATACACTTTAGTTTTAGATTCTTGCAGATAAGGTAACAACGGCGATCACGTCTGGTTCCTGGAAGAACAAACAAACTTACTTCAGTCTATAAAATCGCTAGTGAGTGAGGGTTAATCACCGAGAGCCTTGTTTTGACCAAGACAGTTAACGCATTTTTTCTCCACCCAGCTGGAATGGGAATTGATGTGTAACCCTATGGGTTTTGTCCAATTCAACTCGTACACCGGCTTTAACAGCTATGCTAGTAACTTGATTAGGGGACAAAGTGTGATTGATTATCGCAGTGGGAACTGGTTACGTTGTGAGTAAAATATTTCGTATTGCGAACTCACAATGTGACCAGCTCTTAGTTGGCCTTATAGCTCAGTTGGTAGTGCACCAGAGATCATGAGTTCGAATCCCGGTTTTTGTTGTCGTTGTGAATTGGCCACCGTGAATTGGCCACCGTAAAGAGATTCGGAAGCTGACGTGTCGAGCGCTAGGCCACCGTAAAGAGATTCGGAAGCTGACGTTTCGAGCGCTAGCCCTTCGTCGATGCGAATCGACGAAACGTCAGCTTCCGAATCTCTTTACGGTAGCCAATTCACGTTATCAACTCAGTTGATAAAACCAAATCAGAATGTTTTCAATTATGGCTGACGAGGCAACGGACGTTTCTAACAAAGAAAACCTTCCCTTGTCCTCCGCTATGTCGACTCTTCAAAGAATCTTCGAGAGGAGTTTTCTGGTGTCCGCCATTGTTGATAAGAAGCAACCGGTAACGCAATCAAGGAGTTAATAACAAATTCAGTTCGTGACCTTGGTTTGACCATGGATAATTGTGGAGTCAATATTATGATGGTGCAGGAAACATGGCTGGCAGGTACGCTGGTGAATTAACATTAATCCATCAGTTTCCCATATTTCTTTCATTATTTGAACAAATTTATTTTGGTGGAAACTAGTCACACAAATTGCTGGATCCACCCCTCTCAAATATCACTGATCTTTCATATATTCACTTGTAATATTCCGACTGCTATACTTACGGTGCACGGGTGCAGCGACGTCCGAAGCCAGGTCTGTCGGTGCCCTGTCTACCTTCACAACTACGTGAATGGGTAGCTTCGCACACAGATCCGCCATTTCGTCACTCAGATCACCACGTGCATTGTCATCAAGGGTCCCCACAACCTTAAACTTCAGTTCAGGTCGATTTTGTTTTATTGTGATTCTCGCGTCTTTGTCCTGTTGGGAAGTAATTAAAGAAAGATAACTAAACCTCTAACGGTTGGCCCATGATCTTGAAAAGATAGACTTAATTTCTCAAGTACGTCGTTTGTAATCCGGGTTAATCTTCTCTATCCTTGGCTATCTTTGTTTCTTTGTTTTATTATTATCTCTTAAGCGTTTATCTATCTTAATAAACTATTATTTTCCGTTTCCTTCCACTTGGGGGTAACATTTTTACCTGGCTAAAATACCAGAACCGTGACTGACTTACATTAACTGAAATTTTTCAACAAATACCACGGAACAGGCTTGAAGACTCAACTTGAATTTTCCGTGCATTATAAAAACCACCCAAACTTTTTGCAGTTTTTAAAAGGAAATATCTTTTTCAATTACACCCAAAGAACGAAAACTTTTACCATGATCTAAGTTTTACAAGCTTCAGTTATTGTCTGGAGTCGATTTATATAACATAATGCCTTCTCTACGCAACGTCATAAAGTAATATAAGGCAGAATGTAAAATGGCGAGGGCAAAGATGGCCTTATCTCGATTACCTTCACTTTACATTAAACTTACCAGCAGGCGGGCCAAGTCAGCTGGTTTTGGAGCATTTTCAGTTGATTGACTCAGAAAGCATAATTTGGCATCTGGCATACGGACCATCATATAATTCTGCAAAAACAAAGTCCGAGTACATTAGTTATATAATGGGTTCTTCGCCGTAATAACATTTCACTCAGGTATATGGATGAGGTAAAATAATTCTTTTAAAAACTCAATTTACACAGCTTAAAATAATTTAAACTCATCTGACAACCAGTTAAAGGAGTACATTAGTTGCATGAAAAGTTCTTCACCACAATGACATTTCGCACAGGTATATGGACATGATAAAATAATTCTTCCAAAACCTCCATGTGCACATCACTCAAAATAATTTGAACTGCTATCATGCCCTGTCTCCCCCTAACATTCCTTTCTTCCTATTATCTCTCCCCCCCCCCCTCCACACCCACACACACACACTTGACCCCGATAATTATTCAAAGCTAATAAACACGCTTGCTCGCTAATTGATCACCAACCTTTTTAAAGTCAAGGACTATGTCAGCCTCTTCGTTATCATGCGAAGTCTTTGGCACGTGGAATGTCTCCGTTTCCTTCTGAGTGTCAATTTGAACCTCTCCAAAATAATCTTTTCCATCTTCTGTCTTCAACTTTAATCTGTAATTTGCCACTGGATTACTAGCAGGGGAATCCTGTAAAATCTGGGAAAACGAAAACTGATTATATTTTAACTCATCTAATTAGACAGTGAGGGGAGTGAGGCCAGTTTTGCATTGAAGTCATCCTCTTGAAAAGTTGAAAAATTCGATCTGATAAATGAATCCAAGTGTTGAAAAAAGATAGAAAAGAGGAAAAAAGTCTCTTTCCTTCCAACTTTGATATCGTCTACCAAGAGAAAATGAGTCTACTTAAGAGATAGGTTGATAATCTCCGGTTGGAGAAAATCTCCTGTTCATTAACACCGTTTTCAAAAACCCAGACATATTATGTCTTCTTAAAGTGACTGGATGACCCGGCAAGACCGAAAAATGAGCTTGTCGAGTCACTGTCAATCTTTCTAATGCATCTGGAGTCAAACTAGGACATTTCTTAATCATTTCTAACATTCTGTGCCAATATTATTATTAGAAAGACCAAAAGAACCTTCTTCGAAATAAAAATCACCTTGTGCTGAAATAGAAACGTTTGCCGCCATGCAATTTTTAATCTCGAAAATAAACGATGTGCACTGAGATCGAACAAATTGGGGCCGCTTTCTGAAGAACTAAGAACCGTTAAGTGATGTAGAAAACAAAAGCTCAACCATCACACTTCAATCGGTTCTACCTTTTCGTCAGCTGAGACGCATTGGCAGACAGAAGCAGCGACAGCAGACAGAGCAAGGGATAAAATGAACAACTTGAACCCCTGGTGGAAAAAGTTAGGTAAATAAATTTGAGCTAACTTCACTAAATAGTAGATGATTCTAATTTAGTAGCAAACAAACGTGAAAAAGGATTAAAACAGCTATCATCTCATAAAACTGTAAAATAGGTCTGTTTTCTCTAAATTCAATGCAATGTGATCAATCCTTAAACTTCGTTCTATCCAAAGCCAAAATCGGACCATTCACATTGTTATAACAGCTGGTATACGTTCGAAGGAATTATAAATTTTCTTCTCCATCAATGGAAAATAAAATGTATCGTTAAATAAAATTAAACTCACCATTTCTCTCTTGTGAAAAACGCTTCCTTTCCTCTCTCTTCTTGTAGCAAAGCTGTGTGGATACAGGTTGATATAAGCCAAGCCTTTTTATACCATCTGAACGTTACCCGATGTTTCCTCATTTTCACTGAACTTGATATCTTGATATTATCACACGTGCGTGAGTTTGACCTAGCCTTGTTTCAATGCATTGTTGGTAGAGTTGCATAAATCTTTCCTGGAAAAAAGGGAAGGAATCATTGAAATCCTCAGTATTTATTTGATACATTAATGCACGAACTGTACTTTCTGTAAACAAGCAGGAGGCAGAAGGAAAAATTTAATTTCAAACTAGATTGCTTATGAGGAAAAATGTATTGTTTATGGGTTTTATAATTTCAAAGTCGGCGTCCATGCTCAAAACAGCAATAAACTCATCTTTTTGTATTTATTTTGATGATTTATGAAAAAACAATGTCGCTTCGCTTGTCTTGACCTTGTCTCATCGTATTGCTGACAGAGTTACATAGATTTTTCCTAGAAACTGAAACCGACAAAAGGAAGGAGCAAACGTACTGCCTTCTTCGTTCTAGTGAAATGTCACGCTGCTGGTAAAAAGCATCTTGTAACGCATATAGAGTTATGTGCATGGGATGGTAAATTCTTTGCTGGAGCGGATGCGGGATTTTATAGGAAGGCGTTCGGGATACGGATAGCAGAAGGCAGTCCGCTATAAAAAAAATTAGGTTGCATGGAGTATTTTCCCCCGGAAACTTTTATAACTAAGGTCCTCGGGAATGTGTTTTCCGGCATTCTGAGGCCAAGTCATCGCATTAAAATGTCTGCCTTTTTTTAAATCTAGAATAAAGCTGTAAATATAACCAATGCTTTGATGGCAGAATGAAGCGGCACCGGCTAGAGCACTTACTGAGGATAGCTACATGAACACACATCTTGAAAAATCGCACGGGTCTATACCAAGTGAACAGTTGACCACGGAGGGGGAGGGGCCGGTGGAGCTGTAGAGCTACCAACTGTGTTTTTTTTTTTGGTGGGGGGGGGGGGGGCCCGCGGGATTTTTGTTTCCGAGGGCTTCAGATGGCGTGCAAAATAAATGGCGAAACACTAATCTTAAAGTTTGTTTGTATTGGCCAGATTTTGTAGCCCTACCACTTTAAAATCGTCTCCGCGGTTCCTGGTGAAAGGTAAGGTAATAGAGCAGATATTGAATACTGATGTGTCATTTACTGACTTGTAAATGAAAGTACAATAAAAAATGTCTTTTTACAGTTTCATTAATTGGACGCCATTTACCTTCCAAACTGTTATTGAAAAATCTTGCATGTCCATTCTATATCAAACTTATTACCATTTGCTCCCACTGGCGTCCAGGATAGCGAGGATACAAGTTTTCGTTACTGCGCGAAATGTCGTCCTAAAAGATTTAAAAAAAAAAAAAACTGATCGTAAACTTCATCATCGTAAACTTTATCCTGTCGTTGTGACAGAAGTGGACAAGATCGGAAAGCGAATGAAAATTCACCATGTGGGATATAGTAAACGGTACGACGAGTGGCAGCCATACGATACTGAGGATAGCAACCCTCCTTTCCAGCGGATGGACTCTCTTCGTATTCCTTCTAGTACTTCTCTTGAGGACCGTACGGGATTAGTCCATGGAGAACTGTATCGTGCAATGAAAAGAAAATTGTATTCTGGCCAAGGGCCATTCCATTTAATCTCCACACCCCCTTCTATGGATGAGATTTCCTGTGAGGGTACCCTTCGGATGGATTTTTTCCTGAGGGGTCATCGATGGATTTTTTTTTCGATTTTCTGAGGGTCACCTGGCCCTGCAGCAGACGCCGCTGGCCAAGACTAGCTGTTCCCAATTTTGCAAGTGAATGAACTGAACGTGATTTTATTGACTCTATATAGCAAATGCTTGTTGAAAAGTGAATTGGAGATACTGACTGAGCTTTGCGTAGCGATTTTTTATCGTGGCGCTTGCATGGGCGTAGCTAGGATTTTTCAAAGGGAGGGGAATTCACACTGACTCATACAGGGGGTACTCACTAGATTGTCACCTGAATATTGTAGGTTGTTTGCTTACAAAAAGGCTTACAAGGGGGGGGGGGGGGTCCTGGGGTGCCCGTAACCCCCTCTTTTGTCTTGGGTTGATTCTTCTTTGCCTACGTTGTCTGGCTACACGAACGCTTTGGTTAACATCGTCGTTCCATCACCATTAGCTCATCAAGCCCACTCCTGTTTCTACAAATTTTAACCAACCTGCCCACTCCATTGACCATCTTCTTTTAACTCCCTTGGAACTCATTCACAGCAAGCGTGACTCCGACGTAAAGCACCTGAGGCACATCTTATAAACAAGGCAATGACACTCGAGCCGCTTGGTATCAATAGACACGATGAACAAAATTAGCTACTTTTTAACCTATTTTATACTTCAAAGCTCTTATATGTCACGGTCATTTTGTAGTTTTTGCAAACAAAGAAAACAAAGAAGTCAATATAATAGATCCTAACCCTAACAATACCTACAAAACAAAGAAAAAACTTCATAGGTATTTTTAAACCCTAAAATCTGTGTGATGGATAGACAAATTAGCATTCAATAAACTGTGTAGATCTACTTTTTGCGACAGAGATTTGCTCTCATGTCAAACACAAGCCATGTCAAACAGGAATAGTGCCTGGTGATGTATGTATAATCTTATTTTTGTTCTAGAAACGACATGTGTAAACAACTGGAATAAAAACTTGAACTAGATATTAACTGTATCTTGATTAAGAAAATAACACAAACAGCGGTGATAAACATTGTATTCCAACGCATTTTTACATAGAACTTAACGTTTCGTATGCTAATCAACAATTGAATACTTCTTCATTGCTAGTGAAACGAACACCAACAATTGCCAAGATAGGAAATATATATAATATTGTGATTTATTATGTAAACACCATGCCAGTGAAATACCAAATGCGCTCACTCGTGAGATGTCGAGTTGAACACTCGAAGATAAAGTTCATATCCACGCGCGGGAATGTAATATCCTCTATTTCCGTTTCCAAGTACATTACATAGTACATTCTGAAATACCTTTTTAATTTGCATTGCATCAAGCTGAGAAGACTCCAATGGTTGACTCACGGTGCACTTTTTATCAGGTTAGACTTTTGACATACGTGAAAAATCAAAGTGAAAAATTTAAGTGTTTTCCACTTCTTGGCTTTATGTCATCACATCTATTGTCTTCCGAAAAGATAAGTTAATAAGCTGCTTTTAATACTCTAGACTCTGTTGATTTCAATGTTATTCTGGTATGAACACTTGAGAGTTTCTTGACTTGCAAAAAGTTACTTTGTTTTATAATTAATGTACTCTTAAAGGTAAATTTTCGCCTTAGAACACAGTGCGTTTACCCCATGTAAAACGAGATTGGAAACGTCGTGTGGTTTAAAGTTTGAGAGTACCTTTCGCCAATATGTTAAACTGATGCTGCTTTTCGAATTCAAGTTCTCAAGCATTTATTGGTTGAATTAATTAAAAAGATACGCGAACCTGCAAATCAAGTGTGCACTTCAGAATTATGCCAAAAAAATTACAATTTTCAACATTAGACAATTTAACAGTAAGAAAACCTATAATGTTGTTATTACATTGCTCTCACTTAAGCTTTTAGATATATTCTTATGAAAGATTTGGTGACTTGTGACTCGTCGGGTGATATTCAAACACGGAATTTTTTTTCAGCAAATGCACGATGTTAAAATTCAATTTGAACAGGCTCCTGAGTTGAGGAAATAGTGCTGAATTGAACAGGAAATACATGTTAAGTCTGACTGAAAGAAAAAAAGCTATGCATTAGGAAGGTGTGACCTTTGTTTTTCCCTTGCTGTTACGTTGGAGTCTACCCGAGGGGGAGTGGTGTGCTGGGCTAGATATGGTCCCCACAATGTACAAAGCGTGCAAATGATTTGCAGGATTCCCTCTTTAAATTAAACAATGTATGTTTATTTATAAAACACCCAGTAAAAAGCGTGCACTTAAAGCCGGTCGCGCTTCAGGAACATAAACTAGCACGAGCTGTCGATGAAATGATGGTGCGAGCAAAGAAAATTTACATTTAATAATAAAATCAAGTGTCTTTTCTTTCTTTCTCGACTCGTGTTCCCACGGCATTTCGTCGTTTACCCAAACTTCTACTCGTGTTTCTCTAACTCGATAGAAACACGGAAAATTAATACTTCAAAGTTTTTCTCAAGTAAATACATAAGTGGTACGTACTTGAAACAAATTAATTCTATCCGAATAACATGTTTAGGTGTTATGTTGGTCACGAATGACAACACAAAAAAATCATTGATAAATTGGGCTTTTTTATTGCTGCCTCAGCGAGTGAGCCTGAAGCGAACGAGCGAGGCAGCTCTCTAATCAGCAAGAAGATTACATTATAGGGGCTTGCAATCACTGTTTCTTACCAAACGCAAGGAATTGTGGTTATGCGCAAATGGGAGATTTAGGATGGGCCTTGGTATGCGCAGGGAATTGTGGTTATGCGCGAACGGAAATATTTTAGGATGCGCAGTGATATGGCTCAAGGAATTGTGGTTATGCACCAATGGATGATTTAGGATGCGCAGTGAACTATATGTTTGCCTGTTTCTTAAAGCAGTGTCAAATTGTGGTGTGGAAATTGTATGCATCATGACGAATCGATGGCGAGGTGTGACAACGGTTACTGGTCCAAAGATTACCGATTACCAATAATCTAATAACATTGAACCACAAGCCGAAGAGACTGAAATTCGTTCTACCTTGTTTCTGCTTGTTTAGTTGTGTAAAACACTTACACAGTTCGTATTACGTTGAACGATGTGCTGCACCGGCGGTAGCCCTAAGATATCAGCTTAATAGCTTGGTTGTGTCCAAAGTAAATACATAAATAAATAATCAGCTTCGAAGGCAATGCAAGGACTACTGCAAAATCACAACAAGAAAGCAAAAAAAAAAAAGAGCGTGACCTGTGTTGTTTTGAAACCATGACAACGGACCATTTATCAAATCACTTCACCTACAACATGTAATTTGCATACAGACAGACAAACGAACTTCGTCTTAACAAAGTTAATGGAGGGGTCAATTTTTTTTTTGTTTTATGGACAGTGGGAAGGTGGGGCTTTTAATCCCCACCCCCACTTTTCCACTTCACTTCTTCCAC
>JAEMPF020025651.1:0-11837 GCA_022496165.2 Catalaphyllia jardinei | reverse complement strand
AGATTCCCCCTTTTAGAGATTCCCCCTTTTAGAGATTCCCCCTTTTATAGATTCCCTTTTTAGAGATTTCCCTTTTTAGAGATTCCTTCTTTTAGAGATTCCTTCTTTTCGAGATTCCCCCTTTTAGAGTTTCCCCCTTTTAGAAGTTCCCCCTTTTGGAGATTCCCCTTTTTAGAGATTCCCTCTTTTATAGATTCCCTTTTTAGAGATACTCCGCTTCCCGTTCCCCGTTCCCCGTTCCCTGTTCTTCATTTACCGTTTACCGTTCCCCGTTCCCCGTTCCTCCATTCCCCGTTCTTTGTTTTAGAAATAACCCTTAGACAATAGAGCTCGCATTTACAAATCGTCCCCCAATAAGGTCTCAAATGCTGTTTCTGGCGGGAAATACCAACAAAGCGCTGTGATCCGCCGCTGCGTTCGCTGTTTTGGACGCACTGGATGCAATAGCGCCTTGCACTATTGCTAAAAATAGATTACATCACCAGAGACCCCCCACATGACTCAGACAAGAATTAAAGTCCGATAGAAGGTTTTGTATGAGCGTGTTGGCATCTAGACCAGAAAATCAGGCAAAAAGAGAGAAACGTTTGGTGGTCTAGGCTTTCGATTGGATCAGATTATGTTAGAAAGCAAAGACTGCTGCCTTGGGTAATGGAAAATGGATCCAAGGTGTCCAGAAAAGAGCCTAAATGTGACAAATTGCACGATGATCTTACAAAGCCGCAGTGACAGTCGGACAGATAACAAAACCTTCAGGAATTGGAGGTGGAGAACTTTTAGCTCGGTGATTTCGACGGTAGCCGATCAGAATAGTGAACAGGGAAACGTTTGACTAAGAAACTTATTTGCTGTTTATCCTGGTCTGGAAGAGAAGACTTATCAGCTGACTTATTGCCAGAAATATCTCAAACTTGACAACCCGAGCCGTCCGCTCAAAAGAATACGATAGAACAGCAGGACATATCATTATTTATTATCCCTGAGACAATTCTAGTTTCATAGCAGAAATTATTGTCCTGGACAATTTAGAGGACCTAGACATTAATGTTGCCATATTTATCCAACCACATAAATAACTCTGTGACTGTGAGCAGACCTCAATGTTTCTGATCGTAGTTATGTCGGCGCGATGTTTTGTGTAACATAACTGAGCGCAAGGAAAAACTGTTTTTATAGGCGAAGACAGAGCGGACTACTCACGGTAATCGGATCTACGTTATTTCTTTATGGTATTTATTTGCTAGCTTGCTGAATTTCTTGTGAGTGAAACACCTGAATGTCGGGTACAACAGTAATATTTTTCTGCTATGGAGGTAACGAGTGTATTCGTTAAAAGCCTACCTACATGAGAAGCCCATCATATTTTGCCGCCCTTCTTCAAACTCTGCATTTTTATTATTCCAAGACACATATCTTTTGACCTAGAGAGCCCATTGAATTGCAAAACTGATCGCTGATTATCGCGCTAAAGACCTCACGAGCGCCGTTGTTTCATATGGCGCTTTCAAAGAAGTAGCGCGTGGAATGATTTGTTTGTCTGAGTTACACCTGGGTCAAATTGTCGTGACGTCGTTAGTGCAAGACGCTGTAACGACACGATGCCAAAGGCCAAAGGGATCTCAGGGAAAAAGCTCGCTGAGGGAAGCAACGGAAATTTGAACGGCGAATCTATAAAAGAAACCATGCTTTCGGAAATGAGAGTATCAGGGTGAGAGCGCCTTTAACATTAGTGTTGTACTGTAAACATTAGTCAGCTTTTCAGAATGTTAGCGAAGTGCCGTGTGTAATAACCTCGCCCAGAGAATTGGCCGTGTATCTCTGCAAAGCGCAAAAAAAAAAATATTGTTTTTACTCCGCAAAGGCGGAAGGGCTTGGTGTTTTCTAAATCTTCCACAAATGAGGACAAATGAATAGCTACGGTGGATCTTCTTTAATGACATGGCGCCGTAAAATGCTGGGATACATTTCGTGAAAACTGGGAGCATGGAAGGCGAGCTGCGCCGCTCAAACATGGCGGCAGCGACTCAAAACTGTTTAGAAAACATGACAGCGGACATTTGGGAATATAGGACAAATGCAAATGGAACGCCTAGCAGTCGAATGTTTCTTTCCGTGAGTATTTTGAACCCGGAGGGGGGGGGGGGGTACTCCCTATAATGGCCTATACAAGGAGGCTCCGCCCGAAAGAGGTACCGTTTCCAGGCTTCAGGTATATAAAATGGTCGGGATTTCACATGCTGAGGTATATATAAAAAGGTTGGGAAATCGGTCATTTAGGTATTTAAAAGCGCCTTTTTATTATAATATTTTGAATACACGCCCCTTATGGCTGTATCAGCTTATTTATTAAGCACTTCATGAAAATTAGAACAAGACTTCCTAAAGTAGGTATTTGAAAGGAGTACCTTTTTTTCAATAAAAAGTATATAAAAGGGATTCCTTTTCTTCCCGAGAAAATGAAAATGAAAATGGCCTATAAAGGGTAAGGGGTTGGATCTTGGGGCAGAGCCTCCTCGTATTAAACTTTGCTAAGTACCCCCCCCCCCTCCCCCCCGCGGGATTTTGAAACAATCGGAAGGTTTTGGCTTTCTTCTTTACGTGACTTTTCCTGGCACTTTAATTGATCATGACAACTTGTTAACAACTTCCAATTAGAGCCAATTTATTCATAACATCGTTTTTTCTTTATAACTTTGTCTAGGAGAAATCTTTTTCTGGCAGAACTTTTTGTAATTAAAAGACCTCAAAGAGATGTACTTTGGAATATCAATAACTAATATTTTGCAAAATTGTCGATTTTGGGGTATACTGATACCTTAAATAGCTGCGAGAATAAATACAAGAAGCAAGGCGGGAATTAATTAGTTTCGGCAATTTTAGCAATTGACCGCCCAAAATAATTTTTTTTTTTTTAAATTTAAATAAATTTACTTACTTGCTGAAGTATACAAAGGACAACCCTGGCTGAACTTCGCGTTTGAATCGCCATTTTCACCCCCCTATTGCTGTCACGTAGCAATCGAACAGAAAGCAGGGAACAAGATAGAGGACTTTTGAAGTCATTTTGCCAGAATCGGCTCAAACCCCATCAAATTATATATCAAAATGCGTCAAATCTATTCAAATATTTAAATCTGGTGGTTTATGTTTAATTCTAAGCATGCGCTGTCGAACTGATCTAATTTTTCTCGGCCCGGTAGCTTCCCGATCGGTCACGCTTTGTAATAACATCAAACCGGTGCCAAAAAGATGTAAAAATTCCATGCCTAAATCGCGATAAAACAAGTCCAGCTTGTTATTCATAGAAGCTTAGATATCGCTCAACTTATTTCTGGTGGTACATTTCTGAAAAAGATCCTAGTTTGAGAACTAAAGACAATATTCAAACAAAAATTACGTATTTTTAGGGCGATTTCACCGGATGTCGGCGTTACCCGATATGACATAGGGCAAATGTCGCAATGAGTTTAATATGATTAAAAGTGAGTAGTAGATAGCCATTGGAAATATCCTTTTTAACCCGCAAATTGCGTAAGCAACTTATAAACTGCTAGACAGCACCGAAATTTAGCTGAAGGCGCGCACTGATTTCAAATAACGGTCATTAAAGAGAGAATTGAAGGTAGGGAAAAAACATAGGGACTGGGTGGGACGGGGCGGGTGTGGTAATTATGTCTGCATCCACTTCTACACAACTCCCGAACTAGAAACAAGCAAAAAACCCGACATCAGCTAATATTAGACAGGGGAAGTTGTGAGAAGTTCAACAAAAAACGAAAAAAAATTACTCTTTGCCGACTCGGTTTTCGAAACTCCAGGTGTAAATATTATCGCTCAAAAAATTAAAGCTTTTGAAATTTGTTAGAAGTATATTTTAGGCACACTTAAAGTTGTTAAGAATTTCGGCCAGTTTAGGTCCGTTTCGAGGCCAACATTTGATGTGGTAATATTTTGAAGAAAAACGATCGCCTTACCTCGGGAAAGGTCATGCTTGTTAATCTTTACAGAGACCTTTTGCACTGTGACAAAATGAAGGTAAACGGCCTACCTGGATCTTTTGTCCTGCCAGGTTTTTGTGACAAAGACACTTCACAGAGATACAAATTAAACTTCGTATCTTCAACAAATGCGATTTTGTCTACAAGAAAATGTTAATAAGTAGGTACAAAGCCATATTAAAAAAAAGAAAAAACGTTTTCCCTTTTGACCCTTGAGACATTTAAATAAAATTGAACTTGTCATGATTTGTAAAAGATTCATAATAACTAAGTGTCAAAATTCTGCCAACCGTTCTGGTTAACGTACGTTCTTTTTTTTGGGAAATTTTTGGGTGCTCTGTTTCCTAAATCTAATCAAATGACGATTAGTCAGGCACTCGCACTTGTACCCTACACTTCTTAAACAGACGCATTTAGCTGCGTCATATAGCCCGGCCAACTCATTTACGAAACATTGACAAAAAGGCAGGAAATGATTTTACACGAGTTAACGACAGACTTATTATTTTGGCTTTGTAACTGTTTCCAGTGGTATCGGACTGGTTCCAGAACTTGTGGCATTACATTCTTTGTACATAATTAGCGCGCTTCACCTGATCTTGCAACTTTAATGACATCTCTTACATAGACTTGTTCTACCATAATTTGATCGCTAAATTTGAGTTTACTAGTTCAACGTAGGTTTTTAGATGGGATGTAAAGAATCCGTTAAAGTTACTTTTAGTAAACGGTCAAACGAAGCTAACATAACCTTAGACCTTTCTAACGAAATAAGCAGAAAAACAAAAAAGACTAAATAAATTGAACATCAGATTAGAACGAAAACACTGCAAGTAATTTGTAAACAAATTGGACACGAAATTTCACATAAAGACAAAAAAAAATGTACGGGGAAGTGAAACACTGCTCCAGTACCTTTCTGTGAAAAACCAAATATTCCAGTTAGCTCCAGTTTGTGGGCTTTGATGTAGGACAGTGTGTCTTTTTCGGGACACACATGGTACCCATATTGTCTTGACCCTCTCCATTAGATTCTTGGGAGTCAATGATCATTGTTTAAGACAACATATATTATGAGAATTATAGTTTTAAGAAAAACAGGTCCAGCGGCATAATTGTTGTCACAACGACAGCACTACAGATGCCAGATGAGAGTAAAACCCACTCACAAACTGCGAAATTGCTTATATTCACCCTAGTTTTCTTCCAGTTAGCTTTACTTGTTGGTTGGGGAACTCTTTCATATTTTTAAAAAGTCACGTTTTACAGTAAATTTAATTCGTACATGCATAGGTTAACACATGAAAAAAGTAAGTGTATAATTCGTGCGAAGTACAAAACCAAAAAATTAAAAATAAGGCTAAGGACTGTGAAAACACACCCTTCTTGCAATGGGAGATACGGGTAGTAGCACGTCAGACTGGAGAGCAACAAGCTTGGGTCTCCGTAAAAAAAAAATGTAGGAAGAAGTGCCGAGATTTTCTCTCCTTGAAGAAGCAATAAAGGACTTCATAGGAGAGCAAGAAAACATATGGTCGAGAGCAAAGACCGACAGAGATGTAAGACTGCTAAAGAAAACCTTTTTCAAAAGGAAGCTAGTGCTCAGGAAAGCAAAAAAATTTACCTCCTGCTTAACTCAATGTATTGGTAAGCCAGGTCGTATTCACTGTTATAACTAAAGGTTGACATCACGGTGACTACGAGCCGAAATTACTTCGAGGGATGATTGCTAGATTTGAACGATATTTTCAACGAGAAAAATATCAAACTAGTATTATCAACAATTTTAGCGTCTGAGAAAAACAAGCAAGAACAGCTCAAAAACAACGTGAAGGGAACAAGCAAAAGGTGTATGTACCTTTGCCAGAAAAGAAAATCAAGGTACTATGTAGTAAAGACCTTCTTGAAAAGTCCAGTCCAGAAGCGCTTCTAAACTCTCTGGCAAAACAATACCCTCGATTTCAATCTTCAGTTAGTTCAGAAACATCGCAGTCTGTGCTGGGGTGATGTAACTCTGAATAAAACAGCTGATGATGTAAAGTTAATGAAGTACAGGGAACAACAAACCAAAAACATAAACTGGCGTGAAAGTACCTGATGTATTGCCTTCTGCACCGAAATTGATTACCACGGAATCAACCCAGTTGCATTAGTGAAATCTATTTTCAGAGAAAAGACCTGAGAGCATGAAAGATGCAGAAAGCTCGTTTTATTTGGCAGTAAACCATATGAAGGCCTGATAGGCAATTCGTGAAATTCGTGGTTCAAAGGCAGCAAAGTCGGCGTAAACAAACTTTTGAGAAGGCTGAACTAGAACATTTAAAATTGAGAAAACACGGGCACAGTGCTCGGAAAAACAATGTTACAAACTCCCAGGAACCATGGAGTTCCAACAACCCACATTGCACAATTCTTCGGACACAAAAATTTGAAGAGCATCGTAAACTAGAGTACGCTTTCGACAAACCGACAGGAATCCATGTCAAAATGCTGGCCAATGTATCCAGTAAAAAAGCTGTCAGCCTGCCCAATGCAGCAACAAGCAATACAATCCTCTATCTTTGGATTTAAGAGCCTTGGATCAGCTTCAACAAAGCAGCAGCTTCACAGATCAGCAATCAATAGCGTTATTTAGTGGAGCAGTTATCCAGGGTAGATAGTTCACAGTTACAAAATAGCCCTACCACAAAACCGGCTGTGGAAAAGACTCCGCGTCTTGTTTAGCAGTACTTATAAAGATTAAAGAAGTAACTATTTTATACAAATTTTTTTATAAGAGATGCCGTATTTTGATTTTTTTAAAATGATGTTTTCACATTGGTTATTTTTAAACCGAGGTTGACACCTTTCCTTTTCATGTTTCGTAACTGTAGGCATTTGCAAATTCGCGATGTCATTCACAAATCAATTATTTTTAACAATACTAATTACCTTCGTCTCTCTTTTAAAAGTAAAGTCTTTCTGTCAGCAAATTAGTCTATAAACAAATAACAAAATAAGGGATACATAGTTGCTAACATAGACTGAATTTAGCACCAAGTTGTGGATTTGGCGCCGTTTCTTGCTGTTACCCGTAAATGGCTTCCAACAGGCCTTTAAAAGAAGTCGGTCATGAAATCTCAGTATGTATGAAATAAAAACATCACACCAGTGGTTTCAGACCCGATATAAATCCCGTGCGGCGAGTTTTTTGAACGGCTTCAGAAACATTCTTGGAAAAGCTTGCGTCAATAGAGAATTATAAATTTGTAAAAATTGGAAATTAACATACGAGAAAAACATTAGGCATTAAATTGGCATGCAAGAAAATTAAATCTCACCCATGTTGAACGTTTCTGCTCGTAACTGAACAAGACATGGCGTCCTGTTCCGGAGTTTTTCAATTCGGAAGAACAAAAATGCCGAGAAAGAGCGGAATCACTACATGAAAGCCTAAATATTCTAAAGTATTCTGGACTCGAATATGTCATTCTGACGCAACAGAATCCTAGAGTATTCAAGGCGCACACATAACATGACGTACACATGGAATATTCGTATCGAATATGGTGGAATACGTTCCGTTCATAATCGTTAGAGGATTTTCGTTCAAGTATACCACACATCTGTCGTAATCCTAGAGTATGATGACGAACCCTTTGTTAAAACAAAAACATTTATGAAAGAAGGTAACAGTTCGGGTGCATATAGCAAAATTTAGACTGAATTCAAAGTTTGTGCGATCTGCGCGTGTATATACGTTTATCCTTAACTGCCTGGACTGGGTTGTTCGAAACCTGAATAAGCTAACCCAGGGTTAGCGAGAATTTTGATTTCAGTTTTGTAATTTTTCGGTGATGTGCTCTGTTATATTGTTTGACTGCAGTTTTAAGCTGTCTTAATCTCAAACTACAACAAACGTTAGAGGTGATATGTAAATAGTTTTATCCTTAGGCATTGAATGTATTATGTACTTTTTTTTTTTAGTTTTTAATTTCAGGAAACGTTATAGGGTTAACCTCGTGTTTCCTTTCATGATGTATCTTTATAGTTATTTTGTTTTTCATCATGAATAAATTATGTTATGTTATGATAAGCATTTTAAACAAGAAAAAAATAGCGCTGCAGTTAACGTTTAATCCTGGGTAAATGTCAACCGGCTTTCGACGAACCCGGCCTTGATTTTGACGCCAAAGCTATAGAATTCTGAAGTTTTTAGAACCGTGACTTAGACCTATCGAATATGGGCATATTGTAGGAGCACGGCCGTGTATTTATCTGTTGACCAGAGCAATTGCACTTTTATGGTTCATGTTGTCGGCGCGGTGTACGTGTGCATGTTTTGTCAAGAAATTTACATACTTTGGTGTAACTTCGAATTTACCTCATTTTGTATATCGACCGGCAAAGCGATTTCTTTGTGTTACACGTCTTGTCTGGAGTGGATAGGTACTGTAAAGACGTCGTTAGGCCGTAATCAACTCTTTACGCAATTCCACCTCTTGGCGTTACGCTGACACAAAATTTTTTTAACGCAAGCATGCGTACGTAAATTTAAGTTTAGATGAACTTTTCTCATTTTGCTGTGGTTATATGACCGGCAGCCGGTCAAGATGTTAAATCGACTAAATGACCGGCAGTCAGACTTCGAAATTGCTTTTTAAAGTACAGTTAGCTACAGTTGAATCCAGCGAAATTTTAGAGATATGCGTGCAATGGCGTCATACGTTGCCGTTCATGTGTTTGTCCTCTTATTGACGATGAAAATTGGCCAATAAGCGCGTGAAAATCTCTACAGCTATTGTAGAAAATATTGACGACCAATGTTCGGCTCAAATGACCAGTTGCATAAAACGACCTGTTGGGATCAATTGAATTAAGTACCTCAAACAGGGGGTAGCTCGAATCAAAAAATTACAAGAGGTAGGGATGATGGAAAAAAAGCTTCATCCTACAATATTGTATCATTTTATGAAGGACTGGGGACAATTCAGCCATTATTTCGTTACGACCAGCCAGTTGCCAGTTGCTTGGTTCAAATTACCATGATAACTTGAGTCAGCTTTGACTAAACCGTTACTCTTTGGCAAGTCCCGCTTGGTTAAAAAAATAATTTATTTCATTTAATCAATGTGTTTAGAAACTGACTGTTGGGAGGACTTCACGTTGGCGTCAATATTCGATCTTGAACAGGTTTCATACTTTACTTATGAGTCTCGTGTTCTAGTCAAACGCCATAGAAAACTTGATGTGCGTTATTTAGAATACCTTAAAACCTCACCTACGCGCCATTAATCGATCATGAACACGTTTCATACCAAACATGCTTCTCGTGAAATAGACCATGCCTCTATTGTCGCCAACAGTTTGCCAACGTGTTTGCCGACTGTTTTTGTGCCGTTTAATTTACACACACCAACTTGAGTTTGCCAACACGAGTTTGCAAACTTAAGTTTGCCGTGTGAAGGCCGCTTAATAGAATATTCCAGAGATATTTCGAATCAGCCGTAATATTGAATACGTCAGAACACTGCGGTATACGCGGCGTGCGCCGATCTGTATTGGAGCGAATTCGGGCCCGAATATTTGGCTTTTCGCGCAGTGAATTTAAGGTATCATGGAAGGTTGATTTTTTATGAAAAATGCGAAAAATCTTTTTTTCGCTGTCCAAATTGAGGAGACTGAGAAAAATAATTTGCAAAAAGAATGGAGCAAAAGGCTTTTTACTTTTTACGATAAAGAGAAAAAAACTATTTTTGAATCTCATTAAACTTCTTACCGCCAGTTGTCACATGCAATGCAAATTGCGGTGTGATATTTTATTTGCGAACGCGAACTGTTCTCGATCTGGTTGTTTCCTCGCAAGTTAGCTTTCGTTCTTGTCAAATTTTGTCTCCGAGGAGGCCGAAGAGGCCAAAATCTGGTGGAACCAGAAAGTTCAGCGTCGAACAAGGTCTTTGGCTCCTGGTGGCATTGTTTTAAACTAAGAAGAATGGTTGGAGGAACTCGAGGACACTAATCCCGCCAATAGGGCTGAAGGTCAAAATACAACAAGTGCTAGTCGCACGAGATTGCTGGAGAACGGACGTGATTGAGAAACTTCCACAGCGAGAGAGTCAAGAAAAGATGAAGATGTAGACGATGTAGACCTCGAGATTTCATTTTTTTGGCTTTACGAGGCATGGTTTCAAAAAATGTCGGGAGAACGAAGAAGGCTAAACTCGAACAACATAACACCAATGCCGCCGACGAAATATTATTAGTAAAAGAAATAACCACGGCAGTTTAAATACAAACTTGTTTAAAAAGCTATTAGTAGTTGTTCGCTTCTCGGTCGAATACGTCTGTTTATTTCAATTTGTCATGACCCATTGCTGGGTCTTGGTAAATAATTAATATTCATAAGTCACGTTCAATGTCACACACTAATGACAAGTGTTTTATCAGCTGATAAAACACCCCACACTTGCACCGTGGTATATTATATCGGGAATGCAGCCTTTAAGCACACACTATTTAATTTTCATTTTATCGTACAATTATATTGACACTGATTGTGATTATTGGTTGGTAGGAGTTTGGCAAACAATCAGTTGAAAGACTTACCTGAAGGTATCTTTCGTAACAATACCAAGCTGGAGTACCTGTGAGTCGATCATTTATCCAACTCTACATTGCCATAACGAGATTCTTAATAAGCCAACCAGAAGCTGTGTTTACTGTCCCGATATCCAGAAATATCTAGTCACTGACCTAATATGGCTACGATATGACCTCCATTGTTGACCCCAACCACAAGTTTAACGAGCGTATTTTCTCAACTACTGCAATATTCAAGGCGACATCCAAGCTTTTCAGCTCACAGGGCTGCTCTGATGACAAAAACTGTCCCTCTTTTTCCAGCATTTTCTTCAAGATTTGTAGACTTTGCAATTTAATTCTACTTTCACTGTATGTTTTCATTCCACCCCTCGTGTGCCACTTTTTTGTTCTTACCACATTTTGACGTCATCTGTGATCTATTACCGAACAGACGCCTAGCAACGTGGATTCCTTGTCTAAATAGAGTAAAGCACTTAAACAAAGAAACGAAACAGTGCAAAAAAATCACTTTATTCGGTGGCATTGTTTCATCGTTTTATCGACGTTAATAGCTATTGCCGTTATCCTCTATAAATGAGCAGGTTTAGTTTGAAAACAAAAAATATAATTTCAGTCAATAGAGCTGACCTACTGGCGAGCAACGTAATCATGCACTGAATTTCAACTTGTTTTTGAAAGGATTCTAGCCTAGATTTCGGTCAAAGATCGAAGCAGTCATTTTGAAAAAGATTCCTTCTTCGTTTAGCAACTGTGTTCGTCCTGTTTACTTGTCGTGAAAACAAAAGTTGTGAGCTTAATAACCACGCCTTGAAAATATATTCATTGCTTGGCGCGGGAAATATAACGTCATAAAAGGTAACACTCGACCAGTGAGATTGCTATAAATTCTTTGTTCAGCTCTTAAATTATACTAAATCACAATATCAAGGATTAAAACAAAAACTGAATTGTTCGCATTTAGGACTATATAGCTAAGACCAAGAAACGTTTTCAAAGAAATGAGGGTGATGCCAGTTTGGAATGTCTGCTCTTATTAATTGTACTTTGAAACAGCAAGAAAAACTGAGAATCCAAGTGCTTGAATGTATAAACCACAGTACAAGTATTTGAAATCTTTCAGTCGTTTAAACGTGCAGGAAAAACGACACTCTAGTCTCTGAGTTTTTAATTTGTTAGACTTCTATCTTGTGCGATATCCGTCTAACTTCTTATTTCTAGTACTTGACTGACAAATGTACACTCACAGAAATATTATAT
>JAEMPF020025650.1:0-11840 GCA_022496165.2 Catalaphyllia jardinei | reverse complement strand
GATGGATGAAATCAAGGCCACGGCCGCTCTGGGAGCCGTACTGTTGCAGCTATTCAGTGTACTGGAAACACGATCCATCCACAAGGTCCGCGAAGGTATCAGCAAATTCCAGAAAATCCTGATACAGGAGATCAATCGAGACCCTGGCCGTCGAGACATCGACATTTCCAAAATTCCCGATGCTTTGACAGAAGCCTGGACCGTCTTCTGCAATGGTGACGAACAAGAAGTCTACCCCACTTTCAAAAGAAACCTTCTACCCCCCATCAAGCTGGTAATTCATCCCAATCCTCCCAAAGAGGTCACAGAGTACATCGACATCATAGTGGAAGAACCAGCAAAGCCTGAAGCAGAGAGGATCGAAACCCCCCAATCAGACAGCGGGTACGAAAGCAGTGCTGACAGCCCGTCACTCTACATGTTACCCGATCAGAGTTATTTGGAGATAAAAGTGGAAGAGTCACCGGCTTCTCATTCAGTTCCTGCAGAGCTGTTGAACGTGCTGCAGTGATGCCGACCTTTTACGTGGACCATCCCAAGATTGAGGAGTGCTTTGAAGACTTTACCACTCTACCTTTGACCGAAGTTCCGTTTGCATGGAAACGTCTCGTAGTGTTCGACGACACTCTGTACCAGGCTTTCAAGTATGAACTGCAGAGTTGTGGCTTTGCTTCGCGTAAAGTGCTCCGCTTCCTGAAAGAGTTTCCGGCTTGGGAGAAGTTGAGAGATCTCCTAAAAGATGTTTGCGAGGATATGGAGGGCAAGTCCCTTTTTATCTTTTCTTACAAGCCTCCACATCTCAGGTGGTTTCAAGTGTTCATCTCCTTTTTTGAACACCACCAAGGTCTCGACAAAGCGGAAATGAGTTTCGTGGCTGCAGCTGATGTCTTCGAAAGATTCAAAGATGGTGATATTGTCACGTGCACGACCCCATGGAACTATTTCGCTAATGCTGAGGTCGAACACTATTTGAGCCAAGCCAAGGAGAAAGCCAAAGAACTTGAGCAAAAAAATCCTCATTTGTCTCTCAAGCCCTACCCTTTCGATGAAGATGAATTGATTGACATTTTGGCAGGTAGATTGACTGCCAAAAATGATGACAATTAGATTTTGATTCGCTGTATAGACCGTGAGTGCTTTTAGAAATAAATCCTATTTTTTGATTGGTCATGTCTCGGGTCCTTCATGTCTTAATACAACTAATGCTGCTTTTCCCTTTTCAATTTGCCTAGTGTCACCATGAAGCGAGCAGCTCCAGAGCAACCCGATCCTCCCGTGCAAAGGGGTGGGGCTCTCTTCGATTTCAACTTACAATCCGTTGCCCTACCGAGACGGTGGCGGAACGTAGTGGAACGTCAACGGTATCGGGCCGTGCTAGATCAGAACCGAGACCCTGGGGATCAGGATGACTTGGGGGGTGAACTGACGGATGCTTTGAGGCGTGCCATCGAGGCCCGAATGCATGCCACCGCTGACCTGCAACCTCACCATGTGGTTCATTTCAACATGCAGTCGGACCATTTCTCGCACGCCTTTCAGTCCACCACCTTCACCGTGCGTGAGTTTCAGGAGGGTAGTGAACGTCTGCAAACTTACCTTCAAGCTTTGGCCACCAAATTGAACTCCAATGAGGATTTTGAGGCGGACGACTCCTTTATCATTGAAACCACCTTCATTCGAACCCCCGGACGGGGTGGGCGCGGCCGACGAGACCGTGCTCGCATACTGGGAAGGACCTCCCTGGAGAAAATGTTAAAGACCAAACAATCCGTCATACGTATCCTCAACGAGGATGAACTTTGCTGTGCGCGAGCCATCGTGACCATGAGGGCTAGGGCCGATGCCGAAAACGGTCGTGACAGACGTTATGTCAACATGCGAAGAGGAAAGCGAGAACAAGAACTGAAAGCCAAACAATTACACCGTCTGGCACGTGTACCCGAAGGACCCTGTGGTCCAGCCGAATTACAGAAATTCCAGGACGCCCTACCCGAATACCAGATCAAGGTCCTGTCCATCGATAGGTCGCACATGATAACCTTTGCAGGCCCCGTCAAGGACAAGCGCATACTCCTCCTCAAAGTTGGTGAACATTATCACGGCTGCAACTCGTATTCTGGTTTCCTCGATACGAGTTACTTTTGTCACGAATGCGACCGGGGGTACAATACAGAAGACAGAGAGAATCATCCCTGCTACGGGAAATGGTGCTTTGCTTGCGGGACCCGAACCTGTGAGGCCAAGGCCCAGAAGGTACCAGGTCAACGGTTGACACCTACACGTTTGTGTAACGGATGCAGTCGACTCTTCTTCGGAGAAGAGTGTTACCTCCAACACCTGACGAGTAATAAAACCACTCGCAGCCTCTGTCAGCAGCTCAAACGATGCCTGTCATGTCAAAAAGTATATGACGCAGCCCCTGCAAACCGTGAAGAAGACAACAACCATCCGAGATACAAACATAGGTGTGGGGTGGCAGAATGCCCTTTCTGCGAGCGTTACGTGTCTCAGGACATGCACCAATGCTATATCCAACCGCTGGATGAATCGGAAGACCAAAGAAAATGGTTGACCGTACCTGAATCCGAAGTGGGAGACAGAGCCATAATGGGGGTCAATCCTGAAACGGGAGCTTGCTGGGTGGAAGAGCTCGCCCCTCTCTTCGTGTATGCCGACTACGAGGCCACCACCGACGAGCAGGGCGTGCAGACACCCATCATGTTGTGCTGCGAGAGTGCCGAAGAAGAGGAGACGCATGCATTTTACGGGGAGAGTTGCACGGCGGAATTCTTCGACTACCTGGACGACAAGACCACCGACGAGTATGGTGACCCTCGTAACGTCATCGTCATCTTCCATAATTTCAAGGGGTACGATGGAATGTTTGTCATAAAGTACCTCTACGACAACCATCGAGACGTGCAGGATCAAATAACCGTGGGCAGTAAGATACTATCTTTGAGGAACTTTGAAATAACCTTTAAAGATTCCCTGTGTTTTTTACCGTTTCCTCTGGCTGCCTTCCCCACCACCTTTGGCCTCACGGAGCAGTGTAAAGGTTTCTTCCCTCATCTATTCAACACCTTGGAGAATCAGAACTACGAGGGTCCCATCCCAGAGGTTCACTACTATGACCCCGACGGCATGTCAGTCAAAAAGAAAGCGGAATTCCTCAGATGGCACAATGAAAAAGTCAACTCTAATTACATCTTCAACCTCAGACGGGACATGGAGTCCTATTGCATTTCTGACGTGAAATTGTTGAAAGCCGGATGTGAGAAATTTCAATCGGAGTTCGAGAGTCATGCAGCCTTCAACCCGATGGAGAAATGTATCACCATCGCTTCAGCCTGCAACCGGTTCTGGCGCAAGAAATTATTGAAACCCAACACCATCGCAGTAGAACCACCACGGGGTTGGATGGGAGCCCAGACCAATACCTCAATCGTTGCCCGAGAATGGTTGACCTTCGAGAACCACAAACTGAGAGTCATAAATCAAGACCCCGAGCTCGTGCAGGCGGATCGCATCCGGACAGCCACCAATGGCGGCGAGGTGCGCATCTACACTCCTGCCAAGAGTTACCTGGTAGACGGACTCGACACTGAAACCAATACCGTGTACGAGTTCCACGGTTGTCTATGGCACGGTTGTCCCGACTGCTTTCCCTGCCGAGACGCGTACTCCAAACTCAATCGTGACAGAAAATTCCAGGAGATGTTCGAAGACACCAAAGCCAAGGAAAAGCAAATAAGAGCCGCGGGGTACAACCTTCGGGTGATGTGGGAGTGTCAGTTGACCCACAAACGCAAGACACAACCCAGTCTCATGGAATTTCTGAAGACCTACAAACCAATCCCTCCTCTCAACCCTCGAGACGCCTTCTTTGGCGGACGGACCAATGCCGTGTGCCTCTATTATGTGGTGGACCCCTCCACTGGAGAAAAAGTGTTTTACATTGATGTGACGTCCCTCTACCCCTGGGTCAACTCCGAAGCCGAGTACCCCGTCGGTCACCCCACAGTCATTACAGATCCCGAAGATCAAGATATCACCAGCTACTTTGGCGTGGCACTCGTCACGATAATACCCCCGCACAATCTCTACCATCCGGTACTCCCGCACCGACAAGGCGGCAAGTTGACCTTTCCTCTGTGTGCCAAATGTGTCTCGGACGAGATGTCCCGTCCCATGCTACAACGCAGTCATGTCTGCAAACATGGAGATGAAGAGAGGATGTTCACGGGTACCTGGTGCACACCCGAGATTGTCAAAGCCATCCACAAGGGGTACCGTCTGGTACGCATTCATGAAGTTTGGCACTTTAGAAGAAGGGTCAAGGGTCTATTCAAAGACTACGTCAAGCAATGGCTAAAGGTCAAACAAGAGTCTGCTGGGTACCCCGCTTGGGCGGACACCGACGAAAAGAAGACTCGGTACCGAAGCAACTATGCCGAGCATCAGGGAATAGACCTTGACCCCACCAAGATCGAGAAGAATGCCGGTAGGAAAGCCACTGCCAAACTGATGTTAAATTCCTTCTGGGGGAAGTTTGGTGAAAACCTCAACAAGAGCACCGTGATGTCCGTGACCAGCACCGCCCAACTGTTCAGTGCATTATACGATACTAACGCCGAGGTGGAACGTATCAGAATCTGCAACGACGATCTCCTAGAGGTAGTAACCAAAGAATATGACGACAACCAATTAGATAATGGTAAGAGGAACATTTTCATTGCGGCTTTCACCACCTGTTACGCACGTCTCAAATTGTATTCTTATCTCGAGCAACTCGACCAGCAGGTGCTCTACTTCGACACGGACTCGGTCATCTACAGCTGGAAACCTGGTCAGACCAAGATACCACTGGGTGACTACCTGGGCGAGATGACGGACGAACTAGAGGGTGATGACCACATTGTCGAGTTCGTGTCGGGGGGTCCCAAAAACTACGGTTACCAGACGGCCAATGGCAAGACGTGTTGCAAAGTACGAGGGTTCACCTTGAATGTCCGTGGCTCCGCTCAGTTGAACTACGACATCATGAAAAGAAATGTACAGCTGGAGGTTCAACAACCCACAGATGCTCGACGTCTCACCGACGTTGACAACCCTCATTTCTTTACACGCGATCCCACCACCAAACGTATTCGAGTCATTCCTCGTAAGAAGCAATACGCCTTGGTCTTCGACAAGAGAGTGGTGGAACCCACTACTTACAAGTCCTACCCGTACGGATACACACCCTACTTCACGGAAGAGGATCATGCCATGGCCGAGGCTTTGTTGGAACTTTAAAACTGTTAAATTTTACTTTCCTATCATTGTGATGGCACGGTAGCGCAGTGGACAGCGCGTCAGGTTCATAACCTGAAGGTCCGAGGTTCGAATCCTCGCCGTGCAACCTTTTTTACTCCTGTCATGTAATTAAAGTTCTTGAAACGTGACACGGTGTGGCGTGATTTATTGGCGTGACGCGTGACGTGTGGCGTGACGGATGGCGTGACCCAGGCCTGGAATGTATGTGACCCCTGACCCCACATTCCTTTAGGTCCCGGACCGACCATGCTCACTACTTGAATGAATAGGTAACTGGATAATGCAGTTGATACATGTACACAATTAATAGTCCTGGTTCGGTAGCTGTCATTTGCCGTGCACCATATCTTGAAGCTTGCGCTCTAATTTTCAAGATAGCACCCAAGCAAATGCGAAAAGGCGTCTGGGTGTTCTAAAATGTTGTTGTTCAGAAATGAAAAATAATTCTTTTTATCATTCAATGTATTTATTCTTCCTTTTCATTGGCTGAGAGCCCACCACATGACATGTTAATAACTGCCTAGATGTGCTTGCTACAAATGATATTCTGCATGCTCATGTATAATTGAAACACAACTTAGTTCTCAGGTGAAATGACTTAAATTGCTGATGGCTTCTCTAAACTTTCATAGAGTGATTTAAATTTAATACCAAACTGGGTTGTCACAGATCAATATTATTTGCCTCAGCATTTAGTTTTAGCAAACACTTGATCTGCTCGCCTCAAACAAATCATGACAGTTTGCTCAACCTCATCCAGTAATAATGTAATTCACAATTTACATGTATTTGTTTGGTTTTAAAAACCAAAGGAATCTGCACTTTTTGCCGGCTTAATGTGATGTTAGTAGTGAATGCTTATTGTTAACAGGACAGAGCACAGACTTTTGTATTAGCATCTGTCATTAAAACCAAGTCTGCTGATGTAACAGACCAGAACAACAACTTTTATCATTGAAAACTATTAAAGCAACGAAGGTTATCCTGCGTTGTTAACAATAACGACTGAACTGTTGTACAACAACATTAGTTCAAACCAATTTTGACCGCAAAATCAAATGACTGTCAAATATGAAAATATGTAACAGCTCATATGGGAAGCAAGAAATAAAAGGATTTGCTTGAATCAACAAAAATGGAATTTGGTTGTGAGATCTTGATTTTGAGTAATTTGTGAGTGACTGCACTTTTGCAAGATCTTGAAGCATGTATACATGTACCATTCTGAGTGACCACAATCAGTAACACTGGCTGATTATTACACATTCAAGAAATGTTCTTTTTCATATTGAGTGGTTGTTATTTTGGTTTGATCTGTTTTGAGATCTTTCTGGTGCACTCTGTATGGGCACTTTTTGCAAAGTTTTTGTAACGTTATCTTGAAGCATTAGTGGCGGATCCAGACTATGAGCTAAGGAGGGGGCCCGGTTTTATTTTAGTTGCCCAAACGGTTTTTCTTCCTTTAGTCAGGGCCCCTCCCCTAGATCCGCCACTGGGCATGTACATGTACAGTGTACATTATGACTGACCTCAATCAATAATTGGCAAATTACCGCAAGCAAGTTACATGTACCTTGAAATTTTCACTTTAATGTTTAGTACAGATACATGTAGTTGTGATTTCCGGGGAGTTGATTTTGAGATCTTAATTCTGTCTACTATGTGGGTGATGGAAGGATTTGCCATAAGGAGTGGCCCTATTCAATAATAATTGATGTCAACCAATTACTTGGATCAATTTATCTTGAGTTTTTAGAGAGATTTGATTGCTTTTGGTAATTTTATAAAGTAATGACACTTTAGCTACAAGTTATACATTTGTACATGTACACACCACTCTCAACCTGAACCTCACTTGCCAACAAATGTGTCATCAGTGACAGTTTTAGAGAAGACTGGGATTTACTTTGGCACTATCGGAAAACTCCTTCGAGCAGACCTGGAATTGTTCAGTTTTGAGAAGTAGTGGGATTGTCTTGCTCCAAAGATCTTTGCCCCTCATTTTCTTTTTTAAGATAATTTAGACTGGTTTTCACCTTTTCTTCAAATGGAAACTAGTCATACATGCACATGTACATGTACATGTGATCAGGCAGTGGATGAACTGTTTGAATTGCTTTCAAAGTTACTTCTCCGGTCACCATTTTGAAACATTGCTTGGTTGTTTTTCTTGTATTCTCACTGTACAGTTCAGTGTACAGTTCACAATGGGAAACAAAGTTACACTTGAGAGCATGCTAGCCCAGGACATGTAATATAGAATTAGATTCAATGTACCAGGTAAACTTAACCTACTACAGTTGAGATCCATTGTGTTCACATATAAAGGTTTTGTATGTAAAGCTTGAGTGAAAAGAAACTACTGACAGTATAAGCAGTTTTCAAAAAAAGGATGCAAATTATATTGATCGCATGAAGTTTCCATTGGGATAGATTAATAAACAGTGCAAAAATAGTGTATTTAAAATCTGCTTTTAAGTTAGACATAATATGCATTGCTCTCATTATTTAAAACTACTTTCTTAATAGTACACTCGTGGATAGTTTTATAGTCTTACGTTTTAAACAGGAGCCTCTGGCTCAGGCAACTGGGCAACCATGCCTCAGGTATGACAATAAACTTGATTGATTGACTGATTGACTGACTGACTGACTGACGGACTGATTGATTGATCGGTTGATTGATCGATTGATTGATTGATTGATCGGTTGATTGATCGGTTGACTGATTGATTGATTGATTGATTGATCGATTGACCGATTGATCGATTGATTGATTAATATCGGTTCGCCAAAGCTCCAGTAAGTTAGGCGGGTGAAATAAAAGAAAAATGAAGCATGAACAGAAAACTAGGGTCTGGGGTTTCCCTCAAGGAATCTTGACATTGTAGAGACACTTAAATATTATTCTTCACATGTCATCCCTTTTCAAAAAATATCTGCCACGATAAAGAAAAGCAGTACTGTCACTGGGTTAAGGTAGCCGGCAACAGTACTTTCTAAGACTTAGATTTTGATGGGTCATTATAATAAACTTTTTATCAGTTGATGCTACAATTATGGTATCAAAAAACTGTCCTATCATTGGTGACCACGTCGTTCTAATGTTTGTAACACAATAGGTTACCATAGCAACAGTATGACCTGCTAAAAACCCACTTAAGTTTAGCTGTAACTACTGAAAGTTACCAAATAAACGAGCTACGTAACCTTCATTTTGTTCTTATCGAATTTTGATTTTCATGATAAGAAGCAAAAAAGTTTGTCGTTGTGGGAAGGAGGATTCAGGGCCACATTAGGTAACCAATAACATTTATATGTGTGATACCAATATTGTAGCATTACTTGATAAACAAAGGTAGTATTCCTCCTTTAAAGCATAGCTGTTGAAAAAGTTCCGAAAAACTGTTGTCAGCATTCTTAATTAGCGAAACTGGAAACTTGTAAACAAACAAACATTACAAATTGTAAATAAACAATTCCAAATACCAACATGGCGGTTAGCTAAGATTTTTGTTCTTTATGTAAATAATCAAGGAGTTAGAATGGGGCATCGGGAGCAAATCATGCAGCCAGTGCTAAGATAGGGGGTTTAAACTTGGAAATCAGCCAGGCCCAGGTTGTTCAAAGCCCGATTAAGCTAAGCCAGGATTAGCGAGAATTTTGATTTCAATTTTGTAACTTCTGGGTGCATTTTCCTGTTTGTATTGTTTTTCCTTCAGGTTTGACTTTGAAAATCCTCAAACTACGCAAGACATAATCAATGGAAAACATTTTTATACAAAGAAAATGGATACCTAGCTCGGTTAACCTTCAATCCTGGCTTTCGAACAACCCGCCCCAGAAGTCGAATGTTATCGGGGTTTTTTTGTTAAAAACGAGAGCTTGACAATCCTTTAGTGAGAGTTGCAAGCGATCCAACTGATCAAGAACATAAAATTATGTTTAACGTCCGTGGCTCGGGATAACTTATATTTAAGAAATAGAAAACATGTACCGTGTTTGTATCGAGTTATACAAACACGAGTGGAAGTTTGGGAGAACGAGAAATACTGTGGGAACACGAGCCGCAGGCGAGTGTTTCCACAGCTTTTTCGAGTTCTCCCAAACTTTCACGAGTGGAGCGAACGTGGAGTACATGTTTTCTATTTCTTTTAGAAAACACCACGACGAGAAAAAGGAAAACAACTTGTAAACTTTGATTATCAAAATGTAAATTCTCTGTGCTCGCGCCATCACTACGTCAACAGCGCGCGCTTAGTTCTGTGTCTACATCGAGTTATACAAACAGGCTTTTTAACCAATCAGCGCGTGTGCTTCCTTAGGACTGTTTTCTAAATATGCCATGTTGTATGATAAATAATAACAATGCATCTTGAAGTCAGTTTTTTTCTTTCCGTTTTTGTGTTTTGCACTTGGTTTTCTATCTCTCCATCATGAAAACAACAAAAGAAACGTTAGCGTGGCCTCACGGTTGGTCGTAAACCACATGCATGATAAATCAAAACAACAACTGAATACCTAAACTGAGAATAGTTAATGTAAGTTTCTGATAGCTGATCTCTAAATCATACACAAATTTAGAATGATATAATCAGCTCAAGGAAAGTGCCTCGAAATTCACATTTGAGAATCGTGAATCTAAAAGCAAAATAAACTTTCATGTGTTCTTGCTTTATTGATTAAGCTGTACATATGCGCGTCTCCACTCTCTGGTTTCCGCTGGTGTTTTCTGCTCTCACCTCTCTTAGCTTATTGCTAGAATGATTATCGAAAAAGAGAAACTACATTTGGTCTCTACATAAAAAGTGACAAACTTTTGTTGCGAACAACGTAGATCATCTCACGTAGCATATCGTACTGCACTCTTAAGTAGCCATCCTTTCCCTGTAACACAGCCCATGGATACAGCATTTTGACTTCTTGTGCAATCACTCCGCAGCCCGCCCCTGTCAGTCCGAAAGATTTCTTTGCGCTTTCGTTCCAATTCCAGCAGATTCCCCTGAGGCCAATATCGTTGTACTCGGAGTGAGGCAGAGTTGTTATGTTGTATTTGAGGTCTTCATCGCTTAAGGCAACCCCTAAAGCAATAAGACCTATCCTTTTAGCGTAAGTCCAATAAGGTTCCCATTTGTTTTCCTCCTCCTCTTTTCTTCTCCGTTGATCTTCTTCCATTCTTCGCCTCTCTTCTTCTTCTCTTTGTCTATCTTCTTCCTCTCGTTCTCGTTTCTTTTCATATGTGACATGGAGTTCTTCCTTAGTTTTGGTTATTTCGTCTTCTAGGACACATTCCTTTTCAAATTTATGCAAAGCATCCATCATCTTGTCTACCATTCCTTTGGAACTTTGCTTTAATTTAATTACGACTGGCTTGATGTGCTTTTCGTAAGTTCGTCTGCAAAAGTCTCTTTCTAATGTGGCATAAACATCCCCGAAATCCTTCAACGAATCGTCGGAATTTATTGCTTCCACAACTTCTTTAGCGAGTTGTTTAAATGATGTACCTTCGATTAGACTTCCCGCAAAACTTCTTTTTTCCGGGGAGTTTTGTAGGTCTTTTGCCAGACTCTTAAATGCTCCCCAGTCAGATTTGCGCATTTTCTTTTGATCTTCGAGTGGTCTGTTGCCGTTGACAGTAGGAATATGGTTGACTTCAATAGTGCTCCTGGGAAAGTACTTTTGAATGACCTGGGTCTTTTCACTTCCACGCTTGAAGATTTCATCACGGATTTTGTCGTTACTAGGAGGATCTAGTTCACTTCTTAAGATAATTCGGAGTTTGGGAAAATATTGCAGTACGTATTTATCTTTGAACACCAGGTCGCTCAAGCGTGCTATGCGATAAAGAAAGTCAATGTCGCTATTTCCCACGATGGTTTTTGCAAAAACATTTAACGCAGAAGACATCATGGCCGTAAATGTAGTAAGGCGATCCGTTATCCTGTCATCACCAAGGTCAGTGCCTTCCACATCCAGTAAAACAATGTTTCCGCCAGTTTCATTTATGGGTTTAATTATATGCGCCCACACATTGCGCGTAACTGCATCATGTGAATGTCCGGTTTTAAAAATCTCTTCGACAGCTGAAGTTTCGCTTTTTCCATTCCAAATATGGCTGATTAAGTTCAAGGTCGTAGATTTTCCAACCCTTGCATTTCCAACGGCGGCAATAACTCGAATTGGTCCCTGGAGCTTTGATATTTTTTCCAGAATATCTTGGTTCAACCTGTAAATTGTATTGTTGTCAACAGACCCAATTAGAATCATCGCCTCTCTTCCTCTAGCGACACACACAAAGTAACCAGCGACCAAAAACGCTGCAAGAGTGATTACAAGTGAACACCCCATCGTTGAACTCTTTGTTCGCTGAAACGTACTCAAGAGAGTAGCCCTGGAACTGTGGCTGCAATCTCAAACGATTGAAATTTATGCTAGGATTCTTGGAAAGAAGGGGAAAAAACCTTTTTAATATATATTCATTTCAATGAAGTCATTTGCATTTCGCTTATATTTAATTAGTG
>JAEMPF020033579.1:0-11842 GCA_022496165.2 Catalaphyllia jardinei | reverse complement strand
TTTATGTTTTATCTACGAATCTCGCGATGCTCTTAAGTCATTTGCCTCGTTTATCACTGTCAAAACTATCGCAAAATTAAATTCGGAACATAGCGATAACTTTGAAATAAGAATTTAAAAAATTAGCCGCCATGGCTCACGTTCTCCAGACATCGCAAGATTAGGCCATTTCACGTTGTCGTTCTGCACAGGACGACAAAGAAATGTACAAAGAATTATAACGCGCGTGCACAGCCATTGTTCTGCTCATTAAACCTTTTGTTTAGCGATGTTCCCGTTGCCGTTACCGTCGTGGTTTTGTAAACTCCCTAATAACGTGCCGCGACTGGTGCGAGGGGGGGGGGGGGGGGGGGGGGTGGGGGCGAAATAAATTTTTCCAAAAAAATTAACAAATCCTTTCTTAACAAAAATTTTCCCCCCCCCCCCCCCCCCGATCAAAAATTCCTGGATCCGCCCCTGAATGCAGCAAATACCTGACAAAGCTTGAACAGCCTGATACCATACAAAACCTCATGATGAAGTTGCCACTTAATTTACGAAACGTTGAGTCGATCACATCATAGTTTGAAATTGTAGAGTTTGTATGAGAACACAATGGATGCTGGCGGTGATGAAAACATGCAGAGATTCTCGCGTTCAATGTGGCGCTCGCCCTAGAATGCCGAGTAGACGACTGGATCAGAAAGGCGTTCTCTTCAATAAACTCGCCAACTCAAGATTGAAAGACCAGACCATCGTTTCACAGTTAGTGCTATAGGAGAAACGAGATCGATACGCTGTTGTGGAGTGAGGAAAACATTCAGTTTTTAAATTCAAAGTTTCCCGGCTTTCTAGCTGCTAAATGTTCCATAACGACGTTTCGCTTCTCGTTAAGTAACGTTTCATTTATTTTCACCAACTTCATTCGGACGGTACTTTCTTGTCGAGCTCACTTTCATATTGTCACAAACAAAATTAGTTTGATGCAAAGAGAGCTTTTCTCACAAAGCCCTTTACCGACAGAGTTGTTTCTTTTTAAAATGAAAGATCATTTACTTGGAAAGCTTTAGATAGTTTCGAATTCGATTGGGAAAACGCCGCATCTCCCCAAACAATGACTTTTGAGACCCTACTGTTTAGATAAGACTTGACTAATTTAGCGTCTGGTTACAAGAGATAAGCCACAGATGTTTAGTCAACGTTGTTTTATTGTTAGAAGTTAGAACTATTTTATGTAGAAATATGATGTCATTAATCGTTGTTTCTAGCTTGCAACAAGTAATCAAATTGATGTATATTTTACTGCAATTTTGAACACTTTTCATTGTCTGACGGTTTGATTGGCATATCTCGTAAAAAGACTCTTTAAACCAAACGCTTGCACTTGGTTTAATAATGTACTAGTTGTGATTTGCAAGTGTGCTAAGTTTAAGGGGAATTGGTGATGTACACTGTAGACTTTCCTGCATGGTCCTCAGGTGGACTCTCTCTCTTAAATAACTAATGTCATGTCCTTAACGCAACTTTTAAGAGACAACAAATATTAGTTTTCCAAAACCACAGGGAGAACACAAGGATTTAACGTAATCGTTCTATTTCTTTGTGACAAGAGGACCACACAATTTACAACTTAGTCTTACCTCTTCCTAGCACTTCAACATCACTTATGGCCTCAACATCAAACACTCCTGCACTTGTAGCCACGCACACATATATCCCAGCATCTTCTTCGTTTAAATCACTTACGACAAGCGCATCTTTTGTCCTGTGACTCCTCCCCACAGGAAGTGCTGCTCCCTGTCTTTTCCAACTAATGACTGGTTGTGGATCACCGGTGGCGCTGCAGTTCAAGGTTAAAGTATGGCCAGTAACAGCAAACACCTTTCCAGGTGGTTTAACGGTGAACACAGGAAGGGACACCACAACTAGTAGAGTTTTTTGTTCAACATTTCCTAAAAGGTTGACTGCTGAACAGAAGTAGGCGTCAGAATCAACTTTACGGACATTTGAGATTTGTAAAGCAGTGTTGTTATACTGCGCCCTCCCCTGGGGTAACGGACCAGATGACTTTCTCCAGGTGACAACAGGAGCCGGGTATCCAGTCACGTGACAGGTTGGTAAAATGACGCTACTTCCTGCAATGACGTGGTAAGGTCCCGGGTTTAGAGAAATACGAGGATGAACTGCAAGCAAGTGAAAACATTTAGTCTCATTTTTGGACTTAAACAAACCATTCGCAGATTGAAAGTATGTACTCCCTTTGACAAAAGATAACTCATTTTGTAACATTATGATCATCACAAGTAACGTACCATTTACAGTTAATTGCACCACTTTCCGTGAATCTCCCAGGATGTTGGTTGCTGAACACTGGTACAAGCCTGTGTCACTTCCGGTCACGTGCTTTAACTGCAGCTTTCCTCCTGATACCGCTGCAGGACTGATTTTTGACTGATTGTCCAGGTTACTCCATATTAATGCAGGCTCAGGATTTCCGCTGGCTGAACACTGAAAGGTGGCTGTGCCACCTTCGTTCACTGTCAACGTTACAGGAGAAACAACAACAGCAGGTGATGATATCGATTCGCCGGGCTCGCCTTTCCTTCCCGGCATACCTGCGGGTCCTATATCTCCTTTTTCACCTTTGGGTCCAGGCTCGCCCATTAACCCCGCAGGTCCCTTAATACCTTGCTTTCCACTCTTTCCTGGTGATCCCATAATACCTCGATCTCCCTTGTTTCCAGTTCTTCCTTTCTGTCCTCTTCGTCCCCGGGTTCCTTTTGCTCCAGGTGGACCAGGAGGGCCTTGGGAACCTAATGAGCACGTGACACTCTTTGATTGACACAGATGTGCTCTCCATTGTGATAAAAGACGCTTGCTGATTTTGATTGTGGTTTCCGCTGTGTCTTTCGCTTTCGTCGCGTTCTTAACTGATACAACTTGATGTCTGTTTCTATGGAGGGTTTGAATTTCTGTCAACAAAAGGAAACAGCACTTCAGTGAATGACGTAAACTCTACATTTCAAAGTCACCAAGGCTAGCCTACGTGTAGCCGTACCCTCCCCCCCGAGGAAAAACGGGAGGAAGGTCGAGAGACCGAAAAGGGAACGGCAAATTAACAAATGTCACGAACCGTAGGAGTCCTTTACCCGAACTTTTCAGCAGGAAAACAAGGCCAACTTTCTGGTTCCCATAGATTTCGATAGAATTCTGTAATTAAGGTTCTGCTGCAAATTAGTTCTCTTCTTGGGTAGACGATGACACATAAATTACAAATGTACACTGATGTAGCGTGCACTGTATGAAACTTCAAATTTGCGAGCGCAATGGTTACTACATCAACGATTGTCTTCTTCTTGCTTTGGACCAAAAATCGCTCGCAATCCTTTTCAATCTCTTTAAAACAATGTATACTCTTTAAAAGGGACATTGACTTGCAAATAAGCTTGAAACAATAGCTTGTTTGCGTGAGGACAGCTCGAGTACAGACGTTCTTTCGCAGAAAATATAATTTATTTACATACTTACAAAAAGTACCTTGACGTCACATAACACGATTCGTGCCAGCTCTTCGTAGACGTTCCCTCCCTCCCGTTTTTCCTCGGGGGGAGGGTACGGCTACACGTAGGCTACACCAAGGCGAGCATGGAGGAAACTATTCCTTCAAAAACTTCGACTGATAATTAAATAAAGAACCGCTTGCGTTGTTTTAGAAGTGAACCAAAAACCTCTAGAATTCGTTTTGGTAATCCTGTTTCCTTTAAACTACTGAGTCGTCTTTGAACATCTTTGAAAATCTGTCAAAACTGACCCGCATTCATTTGATAAGATTAAGCCAACACTTTTGAAATTGTCTGCATTTGATCTGAAAGAACTTGACCTGCTAACCTCCGGGTTTGTTTGCCACAGCACACAAGAAGAAGGAAGGAGTGCGACAACACGCAATCAAGCTACATTTGTTTAGCAAAAATAAAGGCAAGAAGCGCAGCAAGACAAAGCTTTTTCTGGCCACGCTTCATCCCTACATTTCCGCTCGCCGTTTATCGCGCTGCGCCCTAACTCACTGGACGCCTGGAAGAGAGTAAATTTGTTCGTCACTGCGTTCGTGATTAACATTGAGCCATTTATAAATTTCCATCATTACCAAGTTGTTGTTGCAAGAACATTATGGTACCTCCTAGCTCGTACTTAATTAAGACCAACTTACCAGGAGCATTCTTGATTTTCATGTCTGCGTCGTTTGACTTCGGCTTAGCCTCCTCTGAAACGTTTTCAAGGGCGTTTATTCTGTTCTTTTGCTCGTTCATCTCCAGTTCTACTCTTATAAATCCAACGCAGTAAAACACAATAGACAAAACAGAAATGATGGAAGAAAACGAAGGCAATGTCTCCTTTTGAACGGCTGCCATTTCGGTCGGTGATTTGAACAATCTATAATTCCACGTTAGCTCACGAGATCACTACTGTATGCTGTAATGTGCCAAGACTTCTGCTACTTACATACCAGAAGCTCAAATTCGTTTAGGATTTGAAATGCTATTGGTTTTCCAGTGTGGCATTTCAATACGTGTCAAAAGACTAAGAATTTTCGACATTTCTGGAGTACAACATCAACAGGAATTTTGTGAGGGCGAGAACGGAAATTTTATACTCAGTCAACGGGAGAACCCGGCAGAACAAAGTTGAAATCAGTTGTGGCGCATTCGAAACTTAGCTAATTTTGAAGTATAAACCCCCGGGTGAGGCACATTAGGAATTTCTGGGTGGGGATGTGCCGCTGGGAGCTACAAGCTCATCTGAATTTTGCTACCCTATACTTGAGTAAACTCCCCAATCACTCCTATCCTAGAGCAGCTGTTTTCCGGAAACTGAGGTCACTAGCACAGTCTAAAGCCAAGCCAAAGCAAAACCTTATACCACAATCGCTTCTCTCATAAAAAAGGATTTATTTATACTTGTCCAGTTTGTTTTCATAACTGAGTCCTAATTTTTGGACACCGGTTTTCGATTTTCAACTTCGTATCCTGGTCGCGTCGCTGTTCGGGTTACATGCTGACTAATAACACGCACGTACGTATGCACTATCAAGACAATGAATTGTTTAATTTTAACCAGTATCAATACCACCGATTTCCATCTGAATCCCGATTTTAGACAGTTAATATCCAGTAGCGTTTTATGATAGTCATCTATCAACGCTGTTGAGGCTGAGTCGTGAAAGTTTTTAAACACTTGCAGATTTCACTTTTTTTTATTTTTGAGTAGGAATTATTCGTTTCCTTAGTCTAGATAAAATCTTCAACCAACTGGTCGGTTTCGTGAAAAATGATACCCTATTCTTGACCCAAACGCTCTGGTTTATATACCTTATGCTAGAGTAAACTGCTTGAAAACCATACCCTTCAAAGCGGCACATACCTATATAGCCCATATATCGCAGTACCCGCTCCCCCCCGGGGAATATAAACGTGCTGATCAGCTCGTTTTAGGGATAACTGACAAAACAGTCCACTTTGCTGGCTTCTCGATTGTATTCAGTATTGAAAATTGCTGCATGGGAGTTTTAAAGAGAAATGTTCTGGGTCGCCCGCTCCAGCACGTGCTGATTTTGGGCACATTAACTTATCACGCATGTTTCAGATACGCTTATTACCAGACTCACGCGTCACGTAGAGCGCTCAACGGCTACGAAGTCAAGAGCGCGCGCGAGCGCGGAGAGAAATTCATACTCGACAGGTTGCCAAAAGACGGGTTGCTCCAAGTCTAGCCATTGCAGCACAGATTTCAGAAACTACTCGCTTCTATAAGAAACAAATACACAATCTTTCAACATCCAAACGGAGAGAGAGAAGGATGTTTTTTCCCTAAGAAACGATAAGATGATTTTGGGTTAAGATTAAATCTGGTCGTTGTCCAGGTAACACGCGTACGTAATTGGATTTGGGTGTGTCCAGACAGGTATGTGACCAGGTAACACCAGGAGCCTGCAATTACCCCATATTCCTGTCACGGCGTTTTCACAGACCGAACTATTTTTAATTTGAATTTATCTCGAATTTAGATCCCCACAAGAACCCAAGTGACCAATTGCAATCACAAGCACGGACTAATGTTGACATGTCAACATGATGTCGACATATTCACGTGAGGCCGCATTGTTTTATCCTTACCGAAGCGTGCTCATGTAGACTGGAACTAGCCTATTTCGCGGGAAAAATATCTAAAAATATACTGGCCCGTGAAAATGCTGTTGTATTGGCTTATTATGGGAGTTGTAGGCTCCTAGTAATGGGCTCTTGGTAACACATCTTCTGGTAAATGGAGACACACCACGGCAGTTGGCTCTCATTCTGTGTTTTAACAAGTTTAATTATAGTACTGTTATAGACTATACATTCTTTCCTCGTGCACAATTCTCCAATTAAACTCTTTGTTGTCACTAAAACCGTGCATTGACGTGACGTATCATTTCGGAAACCTCCCTGGAAGTTGGGTGAGTCAGGCGAAGAACACGTGGTCTTGGAGAGTCGGAAGAGAACTGTAAATCCATCAACCCAGAAGTCGAAGCAAGGTTTCTTTCAAATTGTTCCGTTTTCTGTAAACAGACCAAATTACGATGAGAGCTACATCAGCAAAATCCTCTTCTCCCCAGCTATTCAGCCTCAAAACAATATCAGAATAGGAAAATTACCATCTGCAGATCTCTTCAGCTTGCCGGAGTGGTTTCTTTTCCTATTGTAGACCACGTAAAATTTTCTAAGAAGTTTTATTTTACCAATCCTAAAATTATTTATTCATATACATACGACTATCATTTAAACATTTAAAAGCAAGAATTCTCAAGAGTATCACCACGTGGACTCCAATGGGAAAACAAACCGCCCAAGCTAAAACTTTCAGGTAAGGTTATAGGAGAATCACAAGAACAAGGGAACAAGAACAAGTTGCCGAAAAGTTAAGCAAATCTGCGAAACTTCCGATGCAGATCAGACAACCTGTTGATGAATGCTACTGGCCGGTCTCTGGTGTTCTGAGGACGTACCACGACCGCAACGCATTACAAACATACACATTTACAAGGCATAAACATCAACAAAGCCGATGAATGGATCAAAGCAAACCACTGAAAAACCATTAGAACAGAAACATTATCGTTCGGCTGTTTTCTCAATTACACTTACCCGATATTTATCGACTGGATATTCCAACAACTCTGTTAAAACCTAGAGATGACAATGACTCATTTGAATTTTATGTTATTATTACAATATATTCTGGGTTTTCACGTGACGTCATCGGCGTCATATTGTATGACATTAACAGACGATTTTTAACTTACTTTTTTTTCTTTTGTCATCCAACATGGCTGCCAGGCCTTTGCCATCTGAATCTCTCGGTAATGGTGAAAACCATTATTGAAGATCAAGAAGGTTCCAATGAAGTTATACGAAAAAGACAGGGCATATTGCTACAATTCCTTGAAATGGCCAGATGCGCAGTACATTGTAGGTTAGCTTCAAACATTTTGTCAAGTAACTCAACATAAGATGAGATAAGATAAGAATTTTAGCAGGTAACATTTCAAGGTTTTGTAAGAGTGTACAGTGTCTTGTCCAAGAACACAACACAATATACCCAGACCTCCCTTCCCCCCCCCCCCCCCCTTCCAACAACCTTACAATGAGAAGATCCCACCACCGAATTAGATCACATCAAATCTTTATTCATACTGTTTTGATTACACAATAAAAAATATACAGAAAACAGTAGAAAACAAATGTAGGTTATATCACAATGATATATATGAGATTTATATGAGATATATATGAGATTTAAAACTCATATTTAGAAAACAGTCCTAAGGAAGCACGCGCGCTGATTGGTTAAAAAGCCTGTTTGTATAACTCGATGGAGACACAGAACTAAGCGCGCGCTGTTGACGTAGTGATGGCGCGAGCAAAGAGAATTTACATTTTTATAATCAAAGTTTACAAGTTGTTTTCCTTTCTCTCGTCGTGGTGTTTTCTAAAAGAAATAGAAAACATGTACTCCATGTTTGTATCGAGTTATACAAACACTCGTGAAAGTTTGGGAGAACTCGAAAAAGCTGTGGAAACACTCGCCTGCGGCTCGTGTTCCCACAGCATTTCTCGTTCTCCCAAACTTCCACTCGTGTTTGTATAACTCGATAAAAACACGGTACATGTTTTCTATTTCTTAAATATCATATATATCATATCGTGAGCAGCAGCCAAAGTAGCAGAGCTTTCAAGGTTGACTGCTGCTTATTTACAGATAAAGAAACGAAAAGAAAAAGTAAAAATAATTTACATTGAACAAATACACAGTGAAAGAGAGGAGTTATAAAAAATAGGAACACCTATTATGCGTTATATAAAGTGTACAATTCCTTTTTCCAGGCCAGTTTCGTATTACTGCACCTTTTTTATAACATGGTGACTCTAAAATTCAAAGCTAAACAGACAAATGCGTTTTTCGCTACCGTCAATCAAATGTTCGGCGGCTCCTCCCAGCTTTCGACTACTGCAGAGCGCGCGGTTCCGTATCTGAGAACCATGTTACTATGTAAGAAGTCTCATGATACGAAACAGTGTTCGGAAGAAGAAAGCTGAAGGAGCCGTCGAACATTGATTGAAGCAGTAAAGCTTATTAACAACCAAAGATAGGTAACAGGTAAACATTCAATCAGGGGCAAAGCTAAATCTTTGATTTACTTAGAAGTAAATTGTGTGTTATTTCGGCGTCAGTAGTTCGAAATTTTAACTGTAGTTTTAAAATAACGTAAGCACATATTTTTTTCGTCTCGAAATTCGTCTCGAACGAAGGAAATTCAGAGGCCGTGATTTTAAACTTGTAATTGGCAGCCAGCCGGCATCATGTGACGTCAGGGATGGGGAGAAACCCACAACTGACTTTGCATCCTTCACAAGGTCAGTAAAAATGTATTATTTGCAAGCGATTATCCACTTCACTATCTTCACTGCTATCATCTTCCTAGTTTTTGGAGCATTTTTGGTTCAAAATAATACAGCTCAAGAGCAGCCATAACCCAGACTGGTAGTAAGAGGATCGAAAGTCATTTAGATAAAATCCCTTGGATGGAATGACGTCAACAAAACGTGGCTTGGCCGCTGAGTACTGTTCAAAATGGCGGGAACGATGTCTAATTTGGGCTTTATTGGAGTGGAATTTTACAAGGAAAGTTTAAACTTAGTGCGAGCCGAGGTTTTTATTAGCTTTGAAAGAATGACCTTCTTCTTTAAAGTACTATTAAATTGTTAAATTAATTGTTAGGAAGCTGATAAGTGAGAATCCCAAAGTAGTTTTTAAATCCAAAAACGTGAACCATGTGTCTCGTTACGAAATCCCCTTCCAAAGGAATGTTCTATAGCGAATGTCTCGTCCGCGGAACATCTCAACACACTTTCCCGTTCACGTCTCTTTAGCGTTCTACGCTGACACTAGAATTTTTCATTGCTGCCAAATTCGCTTCGACATTAAACTTAAAGTAAAATGTATTTTATATTCCAAACGACCCTAAACTCTTTTGTCGCATACATCCTCCATTTTGGATTGGCAACTCTGATGCTGGTTCACTGCTGGCGCAAGTATCACGTGACATAATATTTTATTCCGATTTCCAAAATATTTTTTTGGATTTGACGACCATTCTTGGATTTTAAACTAGTTTCGGATTTTTAAAAAAAGTATTTGCGAATCCAGTACTTTTATTGAGGTTTGATAAATTGTTTGAAAATGATTTCCCCAAAACTTTGCGATTTGCAATGTTTTTTTCGCATTTTAATATTTTTATGGATTTAAAAAATGTCACTTTGGCTTCCGTAAATTGTACAAACTCAGGTGTAATTAACTGGTACTGTTTCTAGGATGACGGCCTCAGTTTCATTTCAGTAAATTTAAGTGAGACATACGCATTCTTCCAGTGGTACCAATTGACACGACTGGTAATAGTTGTGTCTCCCAGGTATTTTCCGTTTAGATTGGAGTAGTGGCAATTGTTGTACCACCAGGCACCAGTACGTAATACAGCACAGCTATTGCTCCGTCTGTCATTATCTCTGTCTTTTGTACTAAACGCCATGTTATTATGATATGTTAACGAATCTCCCGCTGTCCCTGAATATGAACTCACTTCAAGTCGATACTGCGCCTGCTCATCACCAATCTTGAATTTGCCATATTTGGCATACGCTTTACCTCCGTTCCAGTCCTCTAGCTCCACTCGTAGAGAGCTGGGTCTAGAGGCCGTCAGCCTGTGGATCTTGTCGTTTCCTAACCAAAACTCAGCAGTCAGCTGACCAAAGCCTGCTTTGTAGTCGTCCCATTCCCGATAGAAGTCTACCGAGCCATCCTGTCTTCGCTGAAACACGGTCCAGCCTCCACCGTCAGTGCGCATGTCACAGTAGACACTGAAGTGTCCTGTACCATCTGGGTTGATAGAGTACACTCCACTCTGAGTATGGCCTGATTTTAATAAGTCAGAACAATCTGACAAAATAAAAGCACACACGGAATTTAATTGTTAGTTTAAATAATCCTAGTGGTATTGCTGCTGAATTGCTAAATAGGAAGTTCCATCACCGTTTTTACGCACACTGCAGGCAAACACACCAAGGAATTAAGGTCTTAAAACAAATACTATTCTAAAAAGATCAAAGCTCTTTGGGCGGGTTGGGAAATAACCTGAACTAAAGATGCGACCTTAGTATCCAAGAAATTGCAATCGTTTATATTTTATGACCTAACCTGTTTACTTCTCATGCTGAGCTCCCTCCTTACTGTTTTTTTTTGTTCTTTTTTTAAAAGCTGACACTTATAATCACATGATTATCACTGCTGCACTCTTCATTTGAGAGGGAAAGTCGGAAGGATAAAGAGGAAGACAAAGAACTTTCTCGTCTAAGTTATGTGTTCGCTTATGGGTCTAGTTATATGATTAACTCGTTAAATATCGCCGTGCCTTAATAATTTACAAAACAACAAATGATGCTAGTTGCGATTACGGGTTCTCAACAGGAGATCTTCTATTCAAAGGCGACGAAAATGATCGTCGGAAACTTAACCAACGGTTCAAGTTTATTACACTTCTTAGAGAACTAATTCCATACTCATATTGGTAAGTGTCGTATGATACTGGTCGGCTAATAGCAGCGAGCAACGCCCGAGATAGAAATTATTCCTCGATCACTATTTCTTGTCTATTTGTGCCTTACTTTGAAAAGGTGTCCTAAAAGTGCCATATTCTGAGAAGCTGTAAAATTTAAAATGAAAAATCCTAAACCGTACCAAAAAACGATTTTAAACCCTTAAAAAGATATGACGGGTAGCCCCTCCAATGACATGTAGAAAATGAATTACCCCCACCCCCCCCCCCCCCCCGCGCTTTTGCTTTGATCGAGTAAACGTTCTGATTACCTGGTACACTCTCATTTCCTTCGTCTCGCATTCTCTTTTACGGAAAAAACAGCAGGGTTTAGGAAAAAATACACCGCTTTTGGCAAATTGTTTCTATACTTAATAGAGCATCCATCTGAAAACCATGCAGTATTAAAATATCGACCCTTTGAGATTTTGTTTAGATTCTTTGTAGGATTACATAACAAAGTGGTAGTGCAGCGGGCAGAATATTATCACAAACATTAACCATATTTTGAGCCATTTTCCGACCAAAATATTTGTAAAAGCATTGACCCTATCCACCTTAAAACGCTGGTGTAAATAATATCATGTTATAAGATTGCAATGACACCATTGAGATTTTAAATCACTCGGTTGTTTAGTAACACACACAAGTAACACACACAAGTAACACACACAAGTA
>JAEMPF020004212.1:26385-37648 GCA_022496165.2 Catalaphyllia jardinei | reverse complement strand
ACTAGACTCAAGGAAACAATGTAAAGCAAGAGAAGATCAATATAAGAACCTTGATCTATTCTGGTGTTTAAATAAATAAAATAAATAAATAAATATACATTTATATAGCGCCATCTTCCATTAATTGTCCATGGTGCTTTACAATACTCTAAAACCCTAAAAATTAAGATCGTAAGAATTAACTACGCTATACAAAAGTGAAAACTACAGGTAAAAACTACAAATCAAATGCACGCTTAAAAAGATAAGTCTTAAGATTAGCCTTAAAAACTGCCTCTGATGATGAAAGCCTGATCTGGAGTGGTAGTTTATGCCAGAGTCTTGGTGCCGCCACCGAAAAAGCCCTTTCACCATACGTTTTAAGATTCGCTCTAGGCTCATCAAGCAACCTGTTGTTTGAAGATCTTAGTGTGCGACGAGAGTCATTATACTTCAATAGGTCTTTAATGTAATCAGGAGCCAGTCCATTCAGAGCTTTGTAAGTTAGCAACAATATTTTTAAGTTAACATTGGTTCCTTCTCTCAGCAGGAGGGCTCAATACAAATACAAAAATGAAATATAAACTTTCAAGATATCAGAACAACCGTGCTGGAGTCGTTAGGACGGTTACAGGGTGCAGAGGGAAGTTGGAAGCTCAAGTTGTGAAGCAAAAATCGTCCGCTGGACAAACTGGCTATCCTTCTTTGTGTTGGAGGGGAAAATTGTCTCCGAGGATGAGCGCGGCACGGAGCAAGGTGACAAGAGCGAGATTGGAAAGCAAGATACCTATCTCAATATGCTCCCACCTCACGCCGTACCGCGTGCCGCAGACTGTATGAAGGTAGACGAGCCGCACGCTGGAGGGAGTTTTAGTAATGATGACGTGGCGAAGGCGGAAACGACGTCTTGTAAAAAATGAAGTTATATTTCGAATGTCGCAACTGTGTAAATCTGTTCAGTACGCCTAATCGTCTAAAAACTTGCTCAGGCTAGATATGCCTCGGCAACGTTCAGTTCCTGAAGAAAGTACGAAAAATTAGCCATTGCGATTCTCGCTCTCCAAAATACGTAGAATTTAGTCATTTCACGTTGTTGCTTTGCGACTGCACAGGATTCAAAACGCATGCGCACAGCCATTGTTTTGATCATTAAACCTTTTGTTTGGTGACGTTCTCGTCCCTGTCGCCATCGCCGTCGCCGTCGCCCGGTCGCCCGGTCCCCGCGACGTCGCCGTCACGGTTTGCTAAACACCCTAATGTATGTAGACGGCTGGGAACGAGTCAGGAACTGTACAACGATGCCGACCATATCACCAGGGGAGATCATGGGCCCCTGGGGAGACGGGTGGCTTGTTAAGGTACGTGTTTCTTAAAAAAGATCTTTTTAGACTTGAGTTTGTTTGCAAAATCAAGCGGCAGGCTAAAGGTTAACTGTTTTGTTTGCTTGAATGTGGTAGCAAATCATAATTCGTTATATCCAACACGGGTTGTGTTGGTCCGGTACCGGTCCCTCAGGCTCAGTGGTCTCGAGTCATCTAATGTGAATGGTATCTCGCAAGGACTTCTGGGAAATCAATATGGATGTCGTATGACTCAGATGTTTATCGCTGCGTTAGAGCGAGCAATTTAAAAACAATATCACTGAGACAATCAAGCCTCTGCTGGATAGAGCTAGTAGGTTTAATTACCCCTAATAACTCGTGCTGTGTTCCACAGCTCCTCCGTTCCAGTGAATAATTAAGCAGCGGGTTACTCTTAATAAACATCTCAAATATTGAGATTCTTTAATTTCAAAACTTTCTAAAATAAAGCTGCAATTGTTTGCAAGAAACATCGCCGCAGACAAAACAGCTTCTCAAGAACTGACCGGCATGACCCGTTATTTACAAAGAATCAGCGACCTCTGGGGCGGATCCAGGATTTGACGAAGGGGGGTTCGGATAAACGGCCGCCGAAGGCGGTAGCGCCTAGGGGGGTCCGGGGGCATGCTCCCCCGGAAAATTTTTAATTTTAGGGCCTCTGAAATGCGATTTCCAGCGTTTTCAGGAGCAATTTGAAGTGGTCTAATTGTTCTAAAGTCACCTCCATTTTTGTGCTGACTGCAGTAGTTTAAAGGATGGATTTTCTTAACACTTTGGTTGGTTCGCTTTTTTCTAACCACGCGTTTGTTATACGTTTTTACGTTCAGTTTAGGGGGTTCGACCGAACCACCCGAACCACCCCTAGATCCGCCCCAGGACCTGACATTCGATATTAATTTAGTTCTTGAAATTTACGGCAACCCCCCGTCCTGTTGGAGTCTCGCGCTTCAATCAACGAAACAAATAGTTAAGCCCACTTAATTAATAAACTTTATTAATCGACCGCGTATTAACCATAGGAAACTTCAAATTCAACAGGTTCTCGGAGAAAGGGATTCTATGCACGTGGAAATTTACTTCGCATGTTAATTTAAGTTTCACGAGGAACTGAGCGGAAACAATGGAGGAGGACGATCCAACATGCGTAGCCCGCATCCGCAAAGTCAATTACGGCGGAGATAATCAAGCCAGATATTGCTTTCCAGTTTTCAACTGCTTGACGTCCGAACGATGTAAAACGATTTGTCGGACGCTTAGCATAGTTCTGTTGCCTGGTTCGATTCTTTTCGGAGGTATCACAGTATTCATCACTGGCTGTTTAATAAACATTCCGCCCATGATTATTGGTGGCGCCGCTATGTTCGTGTTGGGTATTCTCTTCTGCTTGCTGTGCGGACATGCCTGTAACGGTATGACGAAGCGAGTTCGAAAACCTCGCCACAGCCGTGATGAAACTAAACCTGTGTTGGTTTGATTTCAGTTGACTGGGATTTTTTTTTGTCATGGTTGCTTGACAATTGATGGCATCACCAAACTCAGTAGCAAAGCGGCCAGTGAAACTCTACAGTAAGTGTTAGCTCAGTGACCTGCAGTCGAGCGCCGTTCAGCTGTTCAGTGCTTCAGCGATATGTCGCGACTAACCAGGTACACAGTGAAAGTGACACAAGTCATTCAAGTAGTAAAAACTCGAAAACGACAACAATGTACGGTTCTCATGAGAAACATTCTTACTAGCCATAACCTAGCAAGCTTAATAAGGTATCTGAGTATGCCCTGGCCGGAGTCAAATATATTTACCGACTTAATAATAACTCTTCGAAGAAGCCTCTGTTCGTAGGATGAGCCGTTACCACGTATGTTGTGTACAATAATCAAACTGTTAACTAAAAAGCAAACCACATCATATAACAACTTGATTTCTGCGAACGTTTTCTGTATTTACTGCCCGTCTGGTCCGGTAAGTCACTGCCAGTACAAGCGAAACTTGAAGAAAGAAGCTGCTGAGAAAAGTGATATTAAACCTCGGTTGTATTCCTGGGTATAAATTGAAAGGGAGTTTCATGTAAAATGGATTTTAAATCGCTGAACTGTTACTGAGAATTTTATTGGATAACGGTAAACACTCATTTGAGGCATCTTGCCTTAGGCGGTTGCAGCAGATTTATTAGCTGGTGCAAATTTTGTCCAACGGACTTGTCTAAGAATGTCCGGATAACTGAAAATGCAACTGCTAAGGGTTAAGAATACCTCAAGTACAAGATATTTAAATCCAACGTTTCATTTGTGGGTTTTAAAAGGCACTGTATGTTACACAGCTGCAATTTTAAAAATCCTTTCAGTGTCTTTGAAAATTGAAGATATATTAAACCCATTTAATCCAATTTCGAAATATTTCAAATTTCTCTACACCGCTTATCGTGATTTAAAATGTCAAGCGCCAGAAATCTGATTCATCTGTTGTGTTTTCTAAAGCGTGTGACTAACTTTTTGAGTCCAATTTCGCTTTGAGCCACGCCCGGATTGGTTCTGTAGCGGTTTGATTTAGATTTTTTGACGAGAATCCCAGCCTGTTTGAAACGAGTCCAACGACTAAGCAAAAGATCGATTAGTCTGCTTGCAGCCAGTTTTTTCTCTGAGGGTCACCGCTTAGACACCCTGGCTGAGACCAGTGTTGCTAAAGCGTCTCGCCACATAATCCCTACTGAAATTTCGAAAGAAAAACAGACTGCCAGCAGTCTAAAGATCAATGATCCTATTTAGTTTATTAAAGTGCTCGCAAAATTTGACCTTTCACGGCTCGAATTGCTCGCAAAAATTAGATAAGAGCTCGCCTGATCGTCGTGCTCAAAAAATTTGTGCAGATGCTCGTACGCGCATGCAAGGATTCTCGTTGTTCAGTACTGGTTTGATTTTAAAAACAAAACGGTTGAAACATCCTTCTCTCCACACTCTGCATGTATTAAGGAAAAGTGTTCGGTGCTCGCAAGACTAAAGTTTTGATTACTGCTAGCTCGTACTCACAAAAATGCATACTTTGCTCGCATGCTTACACATGCTCGCAGACAATTCAATACCCTTTATGTACTATAAGTACAGACTGGATCAAATGCATGTAAGAAATACAAAACCATGCAACTTTTTTATGGCCAACATGGCTGGCGGCTTGGATCGCGGAAGCTTGCGCCCTAAACTTCGACGTCGTGCGCAGTCCACGTCACGTCAACTGGTCACAACTTGAAACGGGACCCTTAAAGATTGCAAGATAAGAGAGGCTCTACTAATCAGGGAGTTGAAACTTTCACTAAATAACCTGTACCATCGCTTTTGTCTTCTTATGTCGGCGCTCGCTACCGATTGGGCCTGATAGAAAGTCTCAAAGGAGTCTGTGTCTTCGTCAAGAATTCGGACGAAACCTGATTGGCTGATTCAAGAGCCGGAAGTCGATAAGATGTGTGTTTGCGAGGCTCTCGCGAAAGAGGCGCCATTACGGACAATGAGTAATCTCAAGTTGGTTTTAGTTTTATAACACAAAACAACATAGCCTGGCTATTTTTTTTTATCTAGCGGAGCGGGAAAAGTTCATAAGTTTTGCTTTGAGGTACAGACTGGATTCACATAAAAGATTCGCGGAATGATCTCCACGAAGAATGATAAAGACGCAGTCCAGACGAGTTCCCACTGATAAATCTGTTATTATGGCTGACCAATAACATAGCAAACATTTCTCAAGACTATATTATTAGTAATGTACACTGTAATTATTGTTTCTTTGGGGGTTTTCATAAAGCCCCTTCCAGGTCATTAAGTGGTTGTGAGCCCACTTAAAAAAGTCATGAAAGTCAATGCCAATCACACTTTTTTTCATATTTTGGAAAGAGGGATATCCACACCTTCCAGGGGTATGTGATGAAAAACATTCCCATTCATAAGGTCGGTAAGAACAATTTCTGCACTGCTCGGGATCCTTTGTTCCATGGTGTCCAGACTTCTTCTTCTGATCTAAGTCTTTCCAAATTCCATCCATTATCTCATCAAGGGTTTCAAGGGGACATGCTACCCTCTGTGCTGATCTTTTTGTGGGGTTTCCCAATTTCAGAACCATTTTCAGTGACAAATTAGCTGTTTCATTTGTAAATCCAATGGCTTGTTCCCGCCCCCCCACCCCCCGCCCCTTTTTCACTCACTATTAAAAAACCAGCTGGCAAGAAGTCGGTTAGCTTCCTCCTTAGAGAGGACTGCTAATACTTTGGCGAAAAAAAAATGCCGGAGTAAATACGCATACTTTAAGAGTGCTGGTAATTATATTCCACCAGAAGAGCAAACTTTACGTTTAAGCATCTGAAAAGCCTTTCAGCATCCCCTTCCCTTATTGCATCATTTAGATTTGAGAAAAAGAATCCAAAATTCAGTCTACTGGTCTGGTAATTGTAGATGAAGTCTTCTTTGGTATTTTCTTTTGCACTGACTTTCTCGTTTGATGGTGTTTGGGCATATGTACTCAGCCTCTCCCCGTGCTTTGACAAGGAAGCTGTTACGCAACAATACACAGGCCCCACAAGAACTGTAACAGAGGATAGAGAATGCTTGAGTAATGCAGTGTTTGAAGTGAAAGCACGCCTTCGAGGACAAACGAATTAAGGTATCACTGTTTGACAAAAGTTGGAAGTTCTCTCGCCTCTGTCGCAAGAAGTTGTTAGTTGCTGGAATTATTTGAAACTCCAGGGTATCCAGTAGCAACGCAGATTGAAAAAAATTGAAAAATTGAAAATAGGAGAAATAGGAGAATCAATACTACTTTGATGGCCGACAAAGATAGTCTCCCTGCAAACCCATCAGCTATCCCGATCCTCTGCTTTAGCCTATCAACAGTGATACAAATGTACCCATGACAACGCACACATTTTGATTTTAAAAGATAATCTTCTTAGCTCTCATTGTGATAACAAATAAATGTGTGTAATCCAGGATTATAAAGAGAAAAAATAATTAAGAAAAATCGGCAATCAGTTGTCAAATTTACAACTGAATCTTTTCTTTGAATCAAGACTAGCGATTAATTCATTCCCGGCAATTGATCAATTCGATTTTCCTGGTTTTAACAGTAACAACTGAAATGCTCCAGCTTCACCTTGTGTATTGAGAAACTACGCTACCTTTTGAAACTTGAAAACTTCAACATCAACCAGCTTATATAGAATGTCGTTTCACAGACTTAAAATCAACAGTTAACAACTGATGGTGGTTACTGATAAAACATTCAAAACAGAGAATACTATCGTCTACACTCTTTTTTTAAATAAGAATATATTTTATAAGAATATCGAGGCTGAAATTTGCGCAATTTTTAGAATATTTTAAGAATAAAGCCAAGGCTGAGATTTTGAAAAGGATAGATATATGATTTTGTGTGTTGAAACATCTGTAAATACAATACAGTGTTATGTTTTTAACTTAACCGTATAAAATTATTCCTTTCTCTGAACGGTGAAACTAGCCAACAAGACGAAAAAACCTGCACTAGCTATAGCAAAATGTTCAACGCATGCAAACGACAAAAAGGCGATGAAGCACGTGCACAATGTAACGCGATGCAGATCTAGATACCAAACACTTGTAATTGGTACCCCGATAAATTCTGAAACGGAAATGTCATGAGCTATAATTTAAGAATAATACAAGAATATTTTCAGCCTAAAATCGGCAGAAAAATAAGAATATTGAGCTTGGGCCGGAAAAACAACATTCTTATATAAAAAAGAGCGTAACTTGTAATAAAAAAAAACATGGCAGCGGTGTCGGAAATTCTAGTATCTGTGCCGCAACAAAAACAAATGAAACAGTGATCATTTTCTAAGCTCTTAAAATTGTTAAACTTCTATTTCGTTACTTTTTTAACTTCCTCACTGACAGATTCAGTCAGTTTTATTATCCGTTTGCTTGAACTTTGCGATGGTGAACGTGCACGGATCAGTGGCTTTCTTAGCTTCACTTAACTGGACGTGGTGGCGACTGAAACTCGGACCGGCATCACAATATTTCCTCGTCTAATTCATGAATCTCTGTGTCAATCCAGTCAACGGTGTCACTAGCGAAATCTTCATATTTATCCTCTTGGTCATTAGACTGGTCCGCCAAATTGATGATCACAAAGTAAACGACACCGATAACATAAACAGCCATTCCAGCGGAGATTAGAACATTCTTACCAATGGCGGAAGATAACCTGAGATCAATGCCTATGCCGAAGAGAACTGCTCCCGCGGTGACAACAAACAGTGGTAAAAGACAGAGACATGTAACATGTAAGCATGGAGACTTTGCAGTTTGTTTGGTTTGGTCGCGTTCTGCTGGCGAGATAGAGCGATTATGAAGCAATGCCACCATCTTGTGTTCACTCTTTTTACAACATCAGTGCAATAAAAAAACAATTTCTTGCGTTTCAGCCTCGTCAAATGGTCCGAGCAGGAAACAGCTACCATTCTTGTGCGACAACAGCTGTGTCTATACAAAAAGAGATTTACTGGCTCGGATAAACATGTGTACAAAACTCTCAAAGGGTGGGGGGTTTGGGAAGCAAACCCCTACCCGATTTTTCTACCTGAGTAACCTGCTCGCCCCCACCCCACAGGGTTAATTAAACACCGGATAAGCTTACGATCCAGTTTGAAATGCATCAGCTAGACCGCATGAGAGTTATCACGTCACCATCTTTACTTGATTAACGTTGTTCCATTTCGTATGTGGAATAATCCCTGAACCTCCGGTTATTTCAACATCCGGGACGTCACCAGTGATTTGTGGTATATTCCTTTTTGTAATCCATCAAATTAGATAATAAACACAATAACCGCCATTTAGAGCAAAAAATATGCTGTAATATTTGTCCTTGCACCTAATCTCACAGTTTTTCTTGAGCTACGCTCTCGGAAAACTGTTCACCTCTCTGAACAAATAATGTCCGCGGACAAGTATCCGACCATATTTTCGCGCCAAATGGAAGCTATAGTTTAAACAATAAAGTTTCGATATAACTTGCACTCGGATTGGTTGAAACCGCGTGGTACGTTATGAATGTCTCCTCAAATGAAATACCAAACTATTTCACTTTTGCAAGGGCGCAATTTACTGTGAAGGGTCGTCTGGTCGTGTATAAAATAAAAGAAGCGCCAAATAACAATGTTATGATAAATAAAAATAAAAACTACTGACACTATAAGGACCTAATATATATTTACAATATTTGCATGTTTGAAAAGTGAACGTTCAAATGTAAATAAAATTGTCATCACGATGCCGCACGGCTGTGACGGACACTACAACATGTTGTTTTCACGCGTGAAGATATCATGTTTTTGCACGAAAGCTCGGCTGGTATTTCATTGATGTTAGCGAGGTTCTGATTTTACTATTTCTGACCACAGTAACGGTAACGTGCACGTGATGTGTGTTGCGAAGAGCTCAACAGTTACAAAAGTGCATGGTTTGAGAGAGAAGAAACTAAAATAGATAATTTATTCACCGGCTGTGGACGGTCCGTATAGTAAAAAACGTAACTGAATTCGGGCTTGAAAATGTCTCAGTCACAGTTTTTAATTTTCATTATGTAGACCTCTCAACCCCCAAATAATAATATAAACTTGTATGTTTTGTCGCACTAAGAAGAGGCTATTGTTTATGTGAGTCCCACAGCAGCCGTACTATCCGGATCCCAAGACCGCAAATGATCCCCATGCAAATTGGATCGCAAATATTCCCGGAAAAGAAATGATCCCCATATTGAACCACAAATAATCCCGATCAAAAATAAGGAATAGCATGGAATGTTGTGGACAGGGAATTGGTGTACGTGAATACCGATACTTTTATTTAGGCGATAATTTTAATAACCCTCTTCCTGTGTTGTTCACGGCTGATGTTGGGTTTCTTTGCTTGTTTTCTGGTCAGGGATTTGTGTAGAAGTAGATGTAGACATAATTACCATCCTTCCCCCGCCCCGTCCCTATGTTCTTGTCCCTACCCACAATTCTCTTTTTAATTTCAAGTTACAGTTATTTGAAATCAGTGCGCGCCTAAAGCTGGTTTCGGTGCCGCTTAGCAGTTTACTTTTAGATATTGGTCACCTTGAGAAAAGTTTCCCGGAGAGCATCATGTAAAGCTCTGAGGTGGGACAAAGGTACTACGATTGGCAGAGTCTGCATCGTCCAATATCGTATTTTATTATACATTGAACTCTCTAACTCTTTTCTTATTGGCCGAAAGCGTACAGTGAATTTTCGAAATCAGCGTCCGTGACGTCATGCAGATTATACAGTTATCATGTCAAGGACACTCAAGGTCACGGGTTATCATGTCATGTGTGACCGCAAAGCATGATTTTCAAGGGTAATCACATCAACTTCGCGCGATTCGTACTGCTTGTCGTCAGTAAAGAAGCAGAAACATGAGTTCCAAAGTTTTGCTTTCAATGTATAATAAAACAATTATTAGATTCGGTTTTTGTGATATCCAGAATAATCAAGGTCTCGGTATAGGTTATCAGCCTCAGCCTTCGGCTTCGGCTAAACGTATCCACGCCCCTGATCCGGGCTGAGACAGAAAAGTACGATATTGTTGGCTTTTCTAAGGTGAACAAACGTTAAGGAGTCAAATTAATTCGGTGAGAGCAAACTTGCAGGTGAACGTTGACCCGGGCCAGGACTTTTTTCCGGCCGCCATGTCGGTGCACATCCAGAAAAAAAACTTTCTTGCCTGCCTGCCGGCGATAGCCGCCAGGGATGCCTTTGCGGTGCTTGAAAAGCCAGGAGGGTTTCCGTCAAGGAGAGATTGAGCAGACAGCTCAGGTGCCTGGCTACCAGCTGATACCTAGTAAGGCCCCTAGGCTTCATCCCCGGGGGGTGGGGTGGGTCACAGGGAGAGGCTTTTTTGTCGGTAAAACTTCTTATTTTCTTTGCAGGACAGCCTTGACCAGTCGTGCCCTGCAGGCTTAGCGGCCGGCATCCAGCAAGCCAGACACAAGCAAGGTGGGTGAGCAGGCTGTGTGTTGACAGACTGCCTGTGTTTGATTGAACTGACGAAAAAGCCTCTGCATTTTCTTAGAAAAGTGTCAGGGTGGTTGTGTTGACATAAGACTATAAAATGTTTAAGCAAGCGACCGGAACGATGATCCTGTTGGTATACGTTGGTTCAATATAGTGATCTAATCGGCTTCACAAATAAAATGACGAATATGAAGGCAGAAACCGATACAACGTATCATATTCGTCATTTTATTTGTTAATTGACATAAGCACCGTTTTCAAAACTTCAGACATATACTTAACCAATTGACATCAGTTTTTCATGTGTCTGTTCTATTATTGATCATGAATTTCGTCATAACATTGTTTGACAATACTATGACGAAATTCACTGTCTATAACAGGACAGACGCATGAAAAACTGACGTCAATTTGATTTCTACCATAACAAACTGTCAAATAAAATTGTCCGCTTTAGCTCGTTACTGCATCGCATAAATTATAAATTCATGTGACTGTCCGCTTATTGACGATAAAAATTAACCAATAAGCGCGCGAGAATTTGTGCTGTTATCGTAAAACAAAACATGATTCGATACAACTTCCACTATTGGTCATGTCATGCAAGCGCGCAGCGTCAGGTTATAGCGCTTTCAGGTTATTGCACGTTTCTCTTGTGGTTGTACACTATTTTTTCTTAACGTTCATTTTATTTGTTTGTTTTAAGCTTCATTATAACAAGATGTATGGTATGCTACCTTTCAAGAAACGCAAGAAGATGAGGTTTACATCCTGCAACGCGACAGCTTATGTACATAATACACTCTTTCTTTTATAAGAATATTGAATTCCCGGGCCAGGCGTAATATTTAACAATTATTGGACGAGGTTGAGCGAGGGGGGGGG